>PIJE02000989.1:51476-181396 GCA_002895965.2 Coryphaenoides rupestris | reverse complement strand
AGACCACTGTACTGATGTCAGACCAGCCTACTGATNNCAGATCAAGCCTTACTGTGTCAGATCACCGTACTGATGTCAGACCACCGTACTGATGTCGTCGCCTCGTCCGGCTTCTTGGGCTTGCTGGGCAGGGACTTCAGGTACTTCCAGGTGTCGCCGGGCGTCCTCCTGGTTCTGCCTCACGTAGTACACCACATAGGAGATGACCATGGCGAACCAGCCAAACATGGTCACCAGCATGGCATAGTCCGTGGTGCGCTTGGCCAGGTTGCACAGGTCCGTGGTCCACGGCCAAGAAGGGCCTCCCCTCCTGGTCGCGGAGCTCTGAGCTGCGGCACAGCACGCGGGCTGCCGCCTCGTGGTTGTGGGCCATGCCGCCGATGGCCTGCTGCAGGGCACAATCGCAGTGCCAGGGGTTGTCCGTCCACCACCACGCGAGCCTTGAGCCGGCAAAGGCGTCCTTGTTGCACGCTGGCGATGCGGTTGTGCGACAGGTCCAGCACCTGCAGCGTGGCCTCCACGCCGCTAAAGGCGGCCCTCGCCCCAACGTCTCCACAGCATTGTAGGACAAGTTGAGGTCCCGCAGCAGTCCCAGGCCCCGGAAGACGCGGTCGGGCACGGCTGTGATCTGGTTGCGGTCCAGCCTGAGCACCACGGTGTCCACGGGCAGGTCGCCGGGGATTTCCTTCAGGCGCGAATGGCTGCAGTTGACGTTGAGGCCCTGGTGGTGCACGTGGAGGTGGTGGAGGTCGAAGCGCTGGCAGACGCAGCCCTTGGGGCACATGCTGGCCGAGGGGAAGCAGAGGGCCATGAGCACCAGGCTCTGTAGGAGCAGCCACATGGGGAGCGAGCGGGACAGCCACACGTCCAGCAGAGTCATGCTGAGAGCATCCACTTGCAGCATGCCGCCCGGGGGGACTCCCTCCGATGCCGCCGCCGCCGCTCAGTCCCTCGCAAGGACGCACGCACACCCCATGGTGCTGGGCGGAGAGGGACGCGTCACGATCTGTCCCCTCGGAGGACTGAATCACGTGGGGGTTTCTGTCATCGTATGGTCCCGCTCTCTAAACACAAAAATAGAAGGAGCACAAAAGCCAACAACTGTCAGGGGGGGAAAAGATAACTGGTGTAATGTTCGCCTCTTGCCATAATAATATTGATCCTCGTTAATAATGTCCTAATCACCAAAAGCAAGTCGTGTTCACAGTCACAGTTCTTATGTTTAAGTACATTTTAAATTAAATTTGAAAGGTCGTAACCACTGCACGAGAAGCTAGGAATAACATTTGTCCGACACAAACCAAAAACATATTGTTCACAAAATAACCCCCAAAAAATACAAAATAGAAATACTAAAATGTCCTTTGACACAGTACAAAAACATAGAGGAAACACAGAGAAAATACAGAAAAACTGTTCATGTTGAGAGTGCATTTGTTTGCCCCTGTAGCAGTGAGCCTTCGTTCTCTGTTCACTGCACCCCCCCCACCACACACATAGACAGGTGTGCACGATGGAAAGAAAAAGGTCTGGACAATGGCGAAGTAATGACGGATCTATTGCATGGAGTTATAGAGCTTGTTTGTTGGACCTATGCATACAAGGAGTCGTCATCCATTTAAAAAGGGACTATTGACTCACTTTGTTGACCATGTTGTGATTTGATCCCTAGGCAATGTCTGGGATTTCGATAAATGGGAAAAGGACCATTTTTAATTGGTGTGTCTTTCTTTAACGTGATCCTGTTTTCTGATAAACTAAATAAATAGGCCTACGGCAGGTGACCATATCAGCAAAACTAATTCGCGTTGTGCTCCCAAATGTTTTTCGTGCGCTTACATAGAAAATGATTAAGCAAGAGGGTGAACGTGTCGTGGAGTAGATTCGTGTGTCAACTATAATTGTGTTGAAATCATCAGTGTGACATTTTCCCTCTACAAGCAGCAGACACCACACACACCACACAGATAATAGACCCGCTATAATAATAGTAATCATGTCACCATGTCCACTTCAACAGAGACTCAATGAAGCCTTTCAAAATAAGTTTTGTTATGCAGATGAAATGACAATTATATAATTCACATTCACTCCTGGTAAGTTTTGCCTCCTGAGTGGGTGCACTCATTCCATACTTGCCATTAAAAATACAAGAACACCGCAGCCACGCTGTTTGGTGTCATAACAAAAGCCCCGACACGTGATTCAACACTTTTGAGGTGGAAATCAGATTTTTAAGTGAAGACAAATTACCTGCAATCAGACACCCCTGCCCAATTACAATCTTTGGCAGCGGCTGGAAGAATGCTCCCAATCACAGAGGGCTGTTAGTGCACTGGTGAACTGCACTTTTCAAGGCTTCATCAGCGCTGTTTAGCAGGATGAATGAATCACGCACCTGCTTGGAGAGGGGCCGGGGGACCCGAGGGACTAGCCTTTCTTCTAAGGTAGTGTGCTTTAATGAAGACTACCTGCTGATGATTCACAGCAGACATACGGGTCCAAATCAACCATTAGACGCACCTTGAGAGCTCTCTTTCTGAGAGGTTTACCAACAACTTTTTTATGGCGACAAACATTGTTTTTTAAACAATAGACCCAAGGAGCTTCTGGAAAGGTGCAGAGTAAAAGTATGACATTTACCCAGAGAAATGATTTAATCATTTAAATTGTTGTGGGTCTATATTGGATGTTTTTGTTTGTCTCTGTAAGATGTCTGACGCTTGGTTCCCCGCTTGTGAGCCAATAGGATACCGATGTATCACATGGTATCTCTGTGGTCAATGTTAGAAAAGTTATCAATTGTACCTTTAATACCAATGTGCCCTATAGCATATACAATTACATGACTATTGTTTACACAATAATAACTTCATTACACAATAACAAATGTTTCTATACTGTCCAGCACTAATAGCAGCACTAACACCATTCTTTATTAATAAAAGGAGTTTTCTGCGATTTCATGTTTCATCACCTACCTGATATATTAATTTGGTATTGGTGGTGAGTAAATCAATGTGTGTGTGTGTGTGTGTGTGTGTGTGTGTGGTATGTGGGCCTCTCGGAAGGCCTACATTTATGTTGTCATTGTACTGCTGCTTTACAAATGATGTGCAACCTTGGTTTCACAGATATCTATGCTTTTCTCGGTTGGTAATAGAGAATAGGTTGATTCTGTTGATCATGTCATAAGTCAGTTTTTAGCCTTGACTCAGAGATGCTGCATTAGCTCTTCGTGCTTCTGTATCTACTTAGTAAGTAGAGAGGCACAACCAACGCTATCGGATTATTCAACATACCGCATATGCAAGCAAATAAACGGCATCCATGAGATCTCGATGACAATAACGAAACAAAAACATGTACTGTACTGTATACCTGGACTGGTATTGTAATACTTTGGCTGGTATAATCTATATTAGGTGGCCATGCTGGTCTCTGATTGGCTCATATCATTCCTCACCTCACCACTGTGATAGCCAGTGTGTGGTGAGCGTTCCGGTGCAAACTGGCTGCCGTGCATCACCCTGGTGGGTGCTACACACCGGTGGTGGATGAGGTGTTATACCATACACGATGCAATTCATTATTAAGATGATGTTTAGTCTCATATCACGATACAATATAATATCTCATATCATGATACAATATAATATCTAGATAGATACATTGCCCAGCCCCAACCCTTCTCTTATTCATCCCCAAAAGAGGTGTGACCTGCACTTACTGTCAGAGAGCAACTCAGTAACTCAACACCTGTGGTTAAAATGAGAAAAACATCACCAGTGTGTGTGTATTGGGGTATTTGGGGGAAGGCCTTTATTAAACTCACCACTATGGTCGTCACAAGCTAAGCCACATTTGATCCAAATCACTTCTCCAAGAAGGAATACAATTTGCCTACAATTCTGAGCTTTTATGAATTAAAACATGTATCACGTGATGCAGTCTATATGCTCCAATACAACATGTCAATTGAAACTTATATTAAACAGGCTATGTGCGTGTGTCACGATCACACAATAAGATATAGGATGTTTGGACTTTTGATTCTTGATTTGATTGATTTGGTCAGAATAATCATTTTAAAAACAGGCCTACCAGATCACAGGTCCAGTCTAATGTATGGCAATATTAACCTGCTTGCTTAAATTACAATTTCTTTCTGTCGACGTGTGGAATTGTTTTTCCCTGTCGTCCAGACATTGCGATATATACACACACACACGTGAAGTGTTCCTCTGAAGCGGTGGCTGACAGGGGACACGGACGAGGCGAGGCAGGGGAGCCCCACGCCAGCCCCAGGTCGTCACCTTACAACCACCGATGGCTTCAATTAACTTTGACCCGAGTCCGAGCTATGGACGCAGAAACGCCGTCAAATAGCCGACGATACACGAATATACACGAAAAGCACCTTTCAACTCACTAATCACTAATCACTAATCACAATCAAAGACGTGACAATGTGCTACCACCTAAATTCCACAAGTGTGTCATTAAGATTACATTGCAAAACTACACGTACAATATTCCACCACCACCACCACCATCAGCACCACCACCATCCTGGTGAATCAGGGTGTTACGTGTTCAGGGGTGTCTCTTGGACGCCAGCAGCCGAACCGTCGACACACACGTCAGGCTAATTATAGGAAAGGAAAGGTGGGTGGTGGTGGTGGTGGTGATGGTGATGGTGGCGAAAACCACACAAACAACGAAAAATAAAACCAATTAAAAAAAACCCCTTTCTATATAACACCTGTATATTTGACACCGGGTCGCCACCATACACCCCCCCCACACACACACACACACACACCAATACCAATAACTCGTTGCGTTGCGACGCGGTGACACACACACACACGACTGACGGCCATCGACGGAGCAACAGGCGATTCCTTACCTGCGACGACAAAAGAAAGCGAGTTGGCCGACATTTAGCCGCGACGTGGCTCGTCTGTACGTAACATCCCCCCCCCCCCCGCAGACAGGCAGGCTCACGGTCTCACGGCAGACAGACAGACATGTGACGCCAGGTCTCACGGCACGGCATGTGAAGCCAGGTCTCACGGCAGACCAGGTCTCACGGTAGACATGTGAAGCCAGGTCTCACGGCACGGCATGTGAAGCGCAACAAAGCAGAGACTGGTGGTGCTGGTGTGTCTGCTGGTGGTGTGACTGGTCGGAGGCAACAAGGGAGGGGTCCTCACACAGACACAGACACGGGCGCGTGCTGCTGCCGCCGCCGCCGCCGCCGCTGTTCACCGAAGCCAGCGCGCGCAGCTGATACCCGCGAAAATGAAAGAAAAGGTGCGATGGCCACGCACGTGACTTGCTCTCCCCCGCCGAGACGACAGCAACAAGACAACGACGCCTGCGAGGTGTGAGGTTTGGTATTCCCGTAGTAGTGATGGGAATTACGGCTCTTTGAAGGGAGCCGGATCTTATGGCTCCGTTCCTTTCCGAGAGCCGTTCAAAAGAGCCGGGTTTTGGTTTTTTTTAAGGGGGCGGGGTTACTAGGTTTAGCTGAGAAATAATCACCAGGATAATGATTTACTGTATTAAAGGATAATGATTGACTGTATTGCCAGACCTTAATGGCAATGATCTGCGTTGTAAACATGACACAAGTTGGCGCCATATTCATGTCAGTGATTTACTACTTTGAATGTACCCTCTGTATGTCTATGTGTTATGGAAATAAAGTTGTCACGATATCACTGGTGGACCCAAATGCAAAACCCAGACTCGGAGTAAGGAAAACGATGAGTATTTATTTGGGGGGGGGGGGGGGGGAATCCGGGGAAAGACTGGAGCGGAGCCAGGGGATCGAGCAGGAGGCGGGAAGCGGGGTGAAGCCAGAGGGACTGGTGGTGAGCGTGGCAGGCAGATGATGGACAGGCAGGCAGGCAGGGAGACGAGCGGCATGGTGGGTGGAAAGCCGGGGTTCTTATCCTGTAGGTGATTGTAGATGGATGGCAGGTGTGCGGGGTAGACCAGGTGAGCAGGTGAGCATGATGAGCCGGAATCAGAAACCACGGCCACACAACACAGACAGACAGAGGCACATAGAAATACAATAGGCTGAGACCGTGACCCCATCAACGGGAGCCTCCAGGCGACCTACCCGGCTTCTCAGGATGGGCCCGGTGGAACTCCCAGACAAGGGAGGGGTCCAAACCGTATCCTTCCCAGTCGACAAGGTATTGGTATCCTCGGCGGCGCACGTCCAGCAGCCGCCGGACAGTGTAGGCTGGGTGGTCGTCGATGATCCGGGGGGTGGAGGGGGAATGGCTGGAGGGCACAAAGGGCTGACAGACACTGGTTTAATTTGGGAGACGTGGAAGGTGGGATGGATTTTCATGGATTTGGGTAACTTCAGTTTGACAGCAGAGGGGTTGATGATGCTAATGATCTCATAAGGACCAATGAAACGGGGGGACAGTTTTCTGGAAGTGGCCTTAAGGGGAATATCCCAAGGAAAGCCAAACTTTCTGACCTGGTCGGTAGTCAGGGGCCGGGATCCGGTGGCGATCAGCCAGGCGTCGGTTGCGGTCGGTGGTGTGGAGGAGAGCGGAGCGTGTCTCCCTCCAGATCCGACGGCAATGGCGAAGATGAGCCTGGACCGACGGCACAGCAATCTCCTCCTCCTGGGCTGGAAACAGGGGAGGTTGATAGCCCAAGGATGCCTCGAATGGTGATATCCCCGTGGCTGCACTGGTCAGGGAGTTGTGGGCATTACTCCACCCAAGGTAGCTGGAAGCTCCAGGAGGTGGGGTTGCGGGCAGCAACACAGCGGAGAGCAATGCAAACGGACAGCTTGCACTGCTGCCTCACAGCAAGAAGGTCCTGGGATCGATTCCCGCCTGGGGCGGGAATGTTGGAAGGCTGTTGACTCTGGGGTGCTCAGGTGGTGTTATCTCCCGGCCTTTCTGTGTGGAGTTTGCATGTTCTCCGTGCGCTCCACAGAGGTCTCCTTCCACAGTAAGAATCCTAATTAAAAACATGTGAAGAATCGCTTCTCCTGTCCCTGACCAAGACGTGGACGCAAGATCTGGAGCTGTTGGTCCCCGGGCGCCGTATAATGGATGGGTTAAATGCAGAGACTACATTTCCGCGGGCCACCCTCCCTGCATGCGCGTGTGTTTGGCAGTCTCCACTTCCAGCATGCTGTGTGTTTGTGACCATATAATTGTGGATTAATAAAGTGTTCTTCTAAGATGAGGATATCATCCAGGTAGACAAACACGGACTGGTAGAGGAAATCCCGGAGCACGTCGTTGACTAGAGCCTGGAAGACGGCTGGGGTGTTGTTAGGCCGAAAGGCATGACCAGATATTCAAAATGTCCCAGAGGTGTGTTAAAGGCTGTCTTCCACTCGTCCCCATCACGAATCCTAACCAAGTGGTAGGTTTTCCTGAGGTCCAGCTTTGATCAGGGGCAGAGGGTATATGTTTTTGACAGTTATATTGTTTAGCCCCCGGAAGTCGATGCATGGGCGCAGGGAGTGGTCCTTCTTGGAGACAAAGAAGAACCCAGCACCTACCGAAGGTCCTGGGATCGATTCCCACCTGGGGCGCTATTGATTCTGGGGTGCCCAGGTCGGTGATCTCCCGGCCTTTCTGTGTGGAGTTTGCATGTTCTCCCCGTCTCCTTACGGAGTAAAAGAACCCCAATTAAAAACATGTGAAGATCGCCTCTCCTGTCCACATCCCTGACCAAGATGTGGACGTAAAACCTGGAGCTGTTGGTCCCCGGGTGCCGTCAAAATGGCTGCCCACTGCTCCTGGCTGCCCCTGGAGGGGCAGCAGGATGGGTCAAATGCAGAGGACAAATTTCCACGGGCCACCCTCCCTGCATGCGCGTGTGTGTGTTTGGCGGCCGCCACTTCCCGCTGTGTGTTGTGTGACCACTATGTGTGGATTAATAAAGATCTTCTTCTTCTACCGGGGATGAGGAAGACGGGATGATGCCAGCAGCCAGGGAGTCCTTGATGTAGCCCTCCATGGTCTCCCTTTTCGGACGTGACAGGTTGTACAGGCAGCTGCTGGATGGTAGGGTGGCTCCCGGGAGGAGGTCTATGGCGCAGTCATAGGGGCGATGCAGAGGCAGAGAGAGGGCTTGCCGTTTGCTGAAGACCTCCCCCAGGTCATGGTAGACAGATGGAATGGAGGACAGGTCCGGGGGCTCGGGCACCGATGGCGCTGCCATGCCCTCTGTTCGGGGAAAAGCAGATTGCAGACATGTGGATAGGCAGAATGGGTTCCAGCTAATTACCTTGCCGGAGGCCCAATCGAGGTGGGGGTTGTGCTGTTTCAGCCAGGGATGACCGAGGACGATCAGAGCATGGGGTGAGGATATTAGGTGGAACCGGATCAGCTCCTGGTGGTTGCCAGAGAGGATGAGGAGCAGGGGTTTGGTCTGGTGGGTGACCCGGGCCAGAAGGGGGGGGGGGGGTGCTCCGTTAATTCGGAGCACCCCCGAATAAACTAGATAAGACTATGAAAATGTTATTGCCCTGGCAGTGGCTACAAATATATATATTTTTTAAATAGGCCTACATTTGGATGCTGCTTATATTTTCCATTCATATGGCTACAACACATACACTGCTTTTCACTTGGAAAAAATCATTCAAGTTTGAGCCAATAAAAAACCTGGGATTAATCGCGATTAATCGCGATTAATAATTTTAATTGTTTGACAGCCCTAATTTAAAGCATTATAAAAACAGAGTAAAATAAAATTGAGAAAAATCCCTGAGCTGCTTTGACAAAAACGTGTCGTACAAAACGTACGACTCGGTTCCCTTCGTTCGTACCAAAGAGCGGATCGTTCGCGAACGTAACATCACTATTCCGTAGCGAGTCATTGCAAAACAGTTTTAAACAACACATGGGCACAGGAGCATTGCTTTCAGGAGACAAAAACAAGGGTCATTGTGTTGTAAGAATGTGCTCTATCTTGAGGTGAACTACTGTATGTCATGCGGGAAGATCGAGTTGCATGTCTATAAATAACACGCCCATGGCACAGTTCAAAAGACCACAGATCATTTTTATCTCTCCAATAACTAAAGACCTGAGCTCCTCACATGTAATGATGCTACAATGTAATATCTATTATTATGTGACTTTATTGCCATCGTTCGTATTTCAAAGCTGCACGCTCTTGATTCAAGAAGGGCTGAAGTATGAGTCACAATGTTGACACTGTGTGTGTGAGGCAAATCAGTTGACACGCTGAACTGACGGAAAGAGCAGCAACTATGGGGGGGGGGGGGGGGGGGGTTTGCAATGACGAAAGTGCCTGCAAGGGAAGCACATAGACCCCCATTCAGCACCTGCTAGACACTGGCACGCACTGTCCTGTCTTGCCTGGTACAACACCCCCCCGCCTCTCCTCGCCCCTAGTCACACCTGGTTATAAAATGCATCTCAACATGCATTCCACTCCAGCGATTACTTTGAAGACGTTTGGACAACAAGCAGGTGTACTGTAGGTCCTGATGCTGGTCACGTGGTGGACGTCTGAGGGCGCGGCCAAGACAGCATCAAGGGTAAAATCTTCTCTGGAAATCTCTCTGTGATGATCATGCATATGCTTTTACATGACACATGTTTGCAGCTCCGTGGTGGCATCTGAATATCGATCTTAAATGCATACTTGAGACGGGCATCATAGTCACTTGATTATTTGCATTACTATTGTAAACCCTTGAATTACACTTGGACAGGCTTTGCTTCTGGAAATCATACCTTGGCGCTGAGTTTGGTTGGAACAGTGATGGATATACAGGATCATCATGTTCCAGTAATGACTTATCAATCATGAATAGCTTACCCCCGGATCAACTCTACCTTTCCGTTGTGCATTCCTGTCACGCATAGTGTACATGAGGACTAGAGTAGGGAAAGTGCATAATTGATCCCAATTATGGCAAAATGGCCTCAAATCAGCTTTGGTACTCCCTCAAAGGTAATTACTAAAGTACTTGGCAGCCAGGCGGTTGTCTGATGTAGGCATCAAGACAACCGCAGACGAAAGCCAGTCTCTCATGTTGAAGAGGCAGGGCAGTGCTAAGGTTCACCTGTCATTGACTGTGGAGTACTGCCCAGGCATTAAGCCATAGTAATAGATAAAGTGATTGTGGGAGTGTGGGTGGCTGGCTGTCTTAATTGAACTGAGCCACATATGTGGCATTGTGGCAAGAGATATGCTACAGTGATGTTTAGTCATAATACAAAAAAGCTTGACAGTTGAACATTTCACCTTGTTTTGCACATTTCTCCATTTATTGGTGCACATAGTTCACTTAAGATGATTCCACTCTAGAATCTAACAGCCTTCACGTCCTCTTAAATGGATGCATCAGCAAGTTTTATGAGTGCGCACTCCTGCAAATCAAATAGCGAATGATCAAATCATTGCTGTCCAGTCACTCCAAACATTGTATACACGGTGTATCCTAGAAACATGTTACATCAACAGAAGCATATTACTCTGCTTTTAACAATCAGTGTTCATAACAATCATGAAACCAATAAAAAAAACCTCGCATAATAAGGTGTCATCAGACATCAGCAATTTCGGTCTTAGGCCCTCTGTCACCAAAATTGCTTGACATCAACTGTGGAGGGGGAGAGAAGCATTTCAAAGTACAATTCCTCAATAAAAAAGAATAATACCTCTCTGAACAAGTATAATACCGTGATGATAAAGTACAATGCCTTAATGAAAAAGATTAATACCGCTATACCTCTAAAAATCATAAAAGTATAATACCTTTATGATAAAGTACGATGCCTCTATGTACAAAAAAGTTAATAATAATAATAGTAATAATAAATAGGGATCAATAAAGTAATAAAAAACAAGAAATTGCATTTATGAATAATCAATTATTACCTTAATGTCAAAATAATAATGCTATTCTGCAACCAAATAAATAAAACAACAGCGAATACACCAACCACATCTTCCTAGAAAATAAAATATCCTCTTAGCTTAGATGGGCAAAGATGAACAAACACTGATATCCAATACAACACAAGTGGATCCACCATACTTACAGCGCAGTAGTAAAATGATACCCATAACCTTCTGTCTTACATTCCAACGGGTGACCCCAGCCCCCCCAACCCCGACCCCGGCTCCTGTAGCTTTGAAGACGAGGTATCCAAAGACAAGCCGACGGATGGGGCCTCCGGCACCACTCTGGTGTGAAGGTCACCCGTGTTTGACGGACCTTGCAAGCAGCGTCGCCCTGGGGTTGGTAGACACGGCAGCTTTTGTCTCAGTGAGTGTATGTGTTTCAATGGCTTAATTGGCCATTCATTTACTCCTCTCTTCATTCATGTATTTCCCTGAGAATAGGATAAAGCCAAGCCAGCCAATTACACTTAGTAGCAGCAGTAGGAAAGACACACACACACACATTCCGTACATTGTTTTTCTTCAACAGCGCACAAGCAGGGCTTTTGTTAAGCTAGTTCGATTTCACAAACATCTATGAAACAGTGAGGAATCGATGCTGTTGTGACCTTTAAAAAGACTGTCTTCACATGCAGGCAGCAGTTAAGGCCAGAGAAGACAGGCTCAGCCAACCATTCCCACTTTGAACCACCTGTCTTCTCATTCAGAGCAAAAGTCTTACAATTATATTTAGCCTAAACTGTCAAGCAATAAGAAACACCATCCTCTTCATCTCCAGTTCATTAACACGTGGAACGCCTGAAATAGACCCCGGCGGAGAATGAATCAGACAGTGGAAATGAGGGTTACTACAGTAGTCTTTTTTTAATCATGAACTAAATAGAGCCGTGGACTTTGGAGAATGAATGCAAAGAGCTGATTGTGTATTTCATGGCCCTTCCTGCTCCATTTTACATTGAAACCTATGTATTGTTGCCTATATGTTTCTTTACATTTACATTTAGGGCATTTAGCAGACTCTTTTGTCCAAAGCGACAGTCCAAAGAGAGTGAAACAACAATATATTGATGACGGTAAGATTTGAAAAGTAAAAGATTCAAGCACTGATCATCATTTCTAGGTTCAGAGAACAAGATTTAAGCACTCATAATTGCTAGGTTAAGCCCTGGGTAGAAAGATAGCAGCAAGACAGCTCGGATAAGATGCTGCACATGTGCTAAGCGCTATTTTCAAATGGACGTACATGAACATTCAAGTAAGATCCAAGAGGGGGATGGGCTCCGAACCCTTGGCTCGTGTCAATGTAAAGGGAATAGACTGGGATCATAACACAATACTCATTCCGTAATAATGAAACACTGAAAACATTGTCACGCGAGTCTGTGCTTGGTTTCGGAAGTGTATCTCCTCGAGCGTCAGCGCTACAGCAAAGCAAACACTCACACAAAAATCAATGCGGCGTCCATAAGGGGGTGATGATGAGTGCAGATGGGGGGCGGGATGCACTCCGGCGGGGGGGGCCCAGACCAGAAGTGACATGTCTGCGTGCGGCCCCGAGCTAGGATGTTGGGCGGGGGGATATTGCATGTAATGGGCTTTCTAATCCCCCAGAAGTGACAGCAGCTGCAGCTGGGGTCCAGCACCAATCTCCCAATCGCCTTGGTACAGTGGTACAGTGGTACTTTCAGCCTTTTTCTATTATTATTCAACTATTCTACTATTATTCAAATCAGTTGAAGTGCGTTTGTCTCACGTTCAGAGATGTGAGTCAGTTTTAGTCATTCAAAATGCATTTTGATGAGGCTTTTCGACAACCTTCTTCCCGCCATGAAGCCGTTGCCTTTTTTTGCGCGTAACGAGGCGATCTGATGAGGCGGGGCCGAGGCCAACTGATCTTCACCTCAGGGACGATGCAGTGCTTCCATGAATTAACATGAGCGGCAAACCAGTCATACGAATCCAAATATCCGTCAATTGTGATCCATTCAGTGGGCCCCGTGTTTTCTGTAACACAATCCAGTATACATGTCGTAATATCATGTATCGTCATCACCATTATCATAATTTACAATATATTGTAAACATATACAACAATAAACATATTTTAAATATATTCACATATTTCATCCCTCATTGTTCCATCTTTGGTGACGAGAACTTTTCGTTGTTTAAATAAGAAGGAGTCCATCTGCGGCAGAGAACGGCAGACGATTCAGGAGGAACTACATTTTTCTTCATCTCCCTTGAGCCTGCATGTTGGTTAAGCCTTATTGGCACCAACAGCATGCTATTCATTACCAATGACCAATTAACACTGTGTGGGCAGAGCTAATTATGAATTTAACTCACGGCACAACACACAGTGTACAGCCCAACTGAGAAAAGAGCAAACTGAAAACGATGTCTGCGTCGCTAACCTAAATATTTATAATTAAATGGGAAATAAATGGGATTCTATTGATTTAATTTCACATTGTAAGATTTGAGAGTTGTAAAGAGAGTGAGCAGCAAAGAGCGAAATGAGCGACCCTTCCCTCTGCTTCCTCCCTCCCTACGTTTCTCCACCATTGACAAGTGTTGCGTTTTGCGCTCCTGAAATGAACAGGTACCAACCAATCAGGGAAGTTTGTTTGTTTGTTTATTTAAGAAAGGACAATGCACATTAATTAACATCATGTAATGATCACGTCAATGTGTCAGATTTAGCCATACAGGCTATTTTTCATCTGCAGTCCCTGGCAGGTTGATGGTAGAAACAAACATTAAAAGTCAAGTCAAAGTGTTTTATTGTCTCGTGTACATTGTGTGTGCAGCTCGATAAGAAAAGGCTGACTGCCNGGGGGGGGGTTTGCAATGAAGAAAGTGCCTGCAAGGGACGCACATAGACCCCCCCATTCAGCACCTGCTAGATCACTGGCACTCACTGTCCTGTCTTGGCCTGGTACAACACCCCCCCGCCTCTCCTCGCCCCCTCGTCACACCTGGTTATAAAATGCATCTCAACATGCATTGCACTCCAGCGATTACTTTGAAGACGTTTGGACAACAAGCAGGTGTACTGTAGGTCACGTGTGGTGGACGTCGAGGGCACGGCCAAGACCACATCAAGGGTAAAATCTTCTCTGGAAATCTCTCTGTGATGAATCATGCATAATGTTTTTACATGACACATGTTTGCAGCTCCGTGGTGGCATCTGAATATCGATCTTAAATGCATCTTGGAAGGCATCATAGTCACTTGATTATTTGCATTACTATTGAACCTTGATTACACTTGGACAGGCTTTTGCTTTCTGGAATCATACCTTGGCGCTGAGTTGGTTGGAACATGATGATTACAGTATCATCATGTTCCAGTGTGATTATCATATCATGAATCAGCTTTTACTCCGGAATCAGCTCTTACCTTTTCCGTTGTGCATTTCCTGTCAGCATTAGTGTAATGGGACTAGAGTAGGGAATGCATATTGATCCAATGTATGGCAAATGGCCTCTAATAGCCTTTGTACTCCTCAAAGGTAATACTAAAGTATTGCAGGCAACGGTTGTCTGATGTAGGCATCAGACAACCGCAGGAGCCAGTCTCTCAGTGTTGAAGAGGCAGGGCAGTGCTAAGGTTCACCTGTCATTGACTGTGGAGTACTGCCCAGGCATTAAGCCATAGTAATAGATAAAGTGATTGTGGGAGTTGTGGGAGTTTGGTGGCTGGCTGACTTAATTGAACTGAGCCACATATGTGGCATTGTGGCAAGAGATATGCTACAGTGATGTTTAGTCATAATACAAAAAAGCTTGACAGTGAACATTTCACCTTGTTTGCACATTTCTCCATTTGTATTGGTGCACATAGTTCACTTAAGAGATTTCCCACTCTAGAATCTAACAGCCTTCACGTCCTCTTAAATGGATGCATCAAGCAAGTTTTTATGGAAAAAAAGGTTTTGGGGCGCACTTCCTGCAAATCAAATAGCGAGATGTATCAAATCATTGCATGTCCAGTCACTCCAAACATTGTATACCCGGGTGTTCTAGAAACATGTAATTACAGAAGCATTATACTCTTGCTTTTCAACAATCAGTGTTCATAACAATCATGAAACCATTAAAAAAAACCTCGCATAATAAGGTGTCATCAGACATCAGCAATTTCGGTCTTAGGCCCTCTGTCACCAAAATTGCTTGACATCAACTGTGGAGGGGGAGAGAAGCATTTCAAAGTACAATTCCTCAATAAAAAAGAATAATACCTCTCTGAACAAGTATAATACCGTGATGATAAAGTACAATGCCTTAATGAAAAAGATTAATACCGCTATACCTCTAAAAATCATAAAAGTATAATACCTTTATGATAAAGTACGATGCTTCTATGTACAAAAAACGTAATAATAATATTAATTAATAAATAGGGATCAATAAAGTAATAAAAAAACAAAAAATGTGCATTATGAATCATCAATTATTACCTTAATGTCAAAATAATAATGCTATTCTGTAACCAATAAATAAAACAACAGCGAATACACCAACCACATCTTCCTAGAAAATAAAATATCCTCTTAGCTTAGATGGGCAAAGATGAAAAAACACTGATATCCAATACAACACAAGTGGATCCACCATACTTACAGCGCAGTAGTAAAATGATACCCATAACCTTCTGTCTTACATTCCAACGGGTGACCCCAGCCCCCCCAACCCCGACCCCGGCTCCTGTAGCTTTGAAGACGAGGTATCCAAAGACAAGCCGACGGATGGGGCCTCCGGCACCACTCTGGTGTGAAGGTCACCCGTGTTTGACGGACCTTGCAAGCAGCGTCGCCCTGGGGTTGGTAGACACGGCAGCTTTTGTCTCAGTGAGTGTATGTGTTTCAATGGCTTAATTGGCCATTCATTTACTCCTCTCTTCATTCATGTATTTCCCCGAGAATAGGATAAAGCCAAGCCAGCCAATTACACTTAGTAGCAGCAGTAGGAAAGACACACACACACACACACACACACACATACACACACACACACACACACACACACACACATTCCGTAGATAGTTTTTCTTCTTCACAAACATCTATGAAACGGCGAGGAATCGATGCCGTTGTGACCTTTAAAAAGACTGTCTTCACATGCAGGCAGCAGTTAAGGCCAGAGAGAAGACAGGCTCAGCCAACCATTCCCACTTCAAACCACCTGTCTTCTCATTCAGAGCAGAAGTCTTACAATTATATTTAGCCTAAACTGTCAAGCAATAAGAAACACCATCCTCTTCATCTCCAGTTCATTAACACGTGGAACGCCTGAAATAGACCCCGGCGGAGAATGAATCAGACAGTGGAAATGAGGGTTACTACAGTAGTCTTTTTTTAAAATCATGAACTAAATAGAGCCGTAGACTTTGGAGAATGAATGAAAAGAGCCGATTGTGTATTTCATGGCCCTTCCTGGTCCATTTTACATTGAAACCTATGTATTGTTGCCTATATGTTTGGAACACAAATCTCTTCATGTCTTTTACTTTTACATTTACATTTAGGGCATTTAGCAGACTCTTTTGTCCACAGCGACTGTCCAAAGAGAGTGAAACAACAATATATTGATGACGGTAAGATTTGAAAAGCAAAAGATTCAAGCACTGATCATCATTTCTAGGTTCAGAGAACAAGATTTAAACACTCATAATTGCTAGGTTAAGCCCTGGGTAGAAAGATAGCAGCAAGACAGCTCGGATAAGATGCTGCACATATGCTAAGCGCTATTTTTAAATGGACGTACATGAACATTCAAGTAAGATCCAAGAGGGGGATGGGCTCCGAACCCTTGGCTCGTGTCAATGTAAAGGGAATAGACTGGGATCATAACACAATACCCATTCCATAATAATGAAACATTGAAAACATTGTCACACGAGTCTGTGCTTGGTTTCGGAAGTGTATCTCCTCGAGCGTCAGCGCTACAACACTCACACAAAAATCAATGTGGCATCCATAAGGGGATGATGATGAGTGCAGATGGGGGGCGGGATGCACTCCGGCGGGGGGGCCCAGACCAGAAGTGACATGTCTGCGTGCGGCCCCTAGCTAGGATGTTGGACGGGGGGGATATTGCATGTAATGGGCTTTCTAATCCCCCAGAAGTGACAGCAGCTGCAGCTGGGGTCCAGCACCAATCTCCCAATCGCCTTGGTACAGTGTGGTACAGTGGTACTTTCAGCCTTTTTCTATTATTATTCAACTATTCTACTATTATTCAAATCAGTTGAAGTGCATTTGTCTCACGTTCAGAGATGTGAGTCAGTTTTAGTCATTCAAAATGCATTTTGATGAGGCTTTTCGACAACCTTCTTCCCGCCATGAAGCCGTTGCCTTTTTTTGCGCGTAACGAGGCGATCTGATGAGGCGGGGCAGAGGCCAACTGATCTTCACCTCAGGGACGATGCAGTGCTTCCATGAATTAACATGAGCGGCAAACCAGTCATACAAATCCAAATATCCGTCAATTGTGATCCATTCAGTGGGGCCCCGTGTTTTCTGTAACACAATCCAGTATACATGTCGTAATATCATGTATCATCATCACCATTATCATAGTTTACAATATATTGTAAACATATACAACAATAAACATATTTTAAATATATTCACGTATTTCATCCCTCATTGTTCCATCTTTGAAGGAGTCCATCGGCGGCAGAGAACGGCAGACGATTCAGGAGGAACTACATTTTTCTTCATCTCCCTTGAGCCTGCATGTTGGTTAAGCCTTATTGGCACCAACAGCATGCTATTCATTACCAATGACCAATTAACACTGTGTGGGCAGAGCTAATTATGAATTTAACTCACGGCACAACACACAGTGTACAGCCCAACTGAGAAAAGAGCAAACTGAAAACGATGTCTGCATCGCTGACCTAAATATTTAGAATTAAATGGGAAATAAATGGGATTCCATTGATTTAATTTCACATTGTAAGATTTGAGAGTTGTAAAGAGAGTGAGCAGAAAAGAGCGAAACGAGCGACCCTTCCCCCTGCTTCCTCCCTCCCTACGTTTCTCCACCATTGACAAGTGTTGCGTTTTGCGCTCCTGAAATGAACAGGTACCAACCAATCAGGGAAGTTTGTTTGATTTATTTATTTAAGAAAGGACATTAATTAACATCATGTAATCATCATGTCAATGTGTCAGATTTAGCCATACAGGCTATTTTTCATCTGCAGTCCCTGGCAGGTTGATGGTAGAAACAAACATTAAAAGTCAAGTCAAAGTGTTTTATTGTCTCGTGTACATTGTGTGTGCAGCTCGATAAGAAAAGGCTGACTGCCCAAAGCTACTTTTTTCTAAATGGTATTTTCCAATCGTCTCTTGTAACAACTCTCAGTTTTGATCATGTTTTCCCAGTTTAGGAAATCATATTTCGTAAAAGAAATGTACAATGATGATATGAATTTGACTTTTTATCCAATGTTTTCAAAGCCTGCTTCTAAAGTGTTTCTACTGATTGTAATGTAGTCCTACCTGTCTGTGCCCAGCTGGTAAGACAGTAAGTAGTTCATGTGTGAGAGAATCATGGCAATAATGTACAACTTTGAGGCCTCTGTCGTCAAATTGTTCCTAATGTGAGACCTTTTAACTTGTGTTTTGAATGTGAGTTGTGAATCTATTATTATGCCTAAATATTTAAACTCATGCACTACTGATAGTGTTCTTCCTGCCACTAATCTGGGTCTGGATCGGTATTTGCAGACTTTGAAAAAAACATGCATGCAGTTTTGTTGACATGAAGACGTAGGTAGATTAAACCAGGTTTACTGGAGATATGGACAAGACAAGCAAGACAGGATGGTATACAAGGGATAATGTTACCTTGGTTGACACCGCCTGTCGTGTATGAATGGGTGAATGTGAGGCAATACTGTAAAGCGCTTTGGATCCATTTACCATTTACAATGGAGCCAGATACAGGAGCGGACGATCGGAGCGAGGAGGACAGTGTAACTGGACTACAGGCAAGGACCAGGAAGGTTGGCAGGCTGGGGGTTTTCAGGGAATGGAAACAGGATCTGGATAGAGGTGAACGGGGTTAATCACAGGTAAACGGAACTTGGAATGATACTAGAATGAGACACGAACGATACTGATGGGGTAGTACCACCGATCTGGCGATGAGTGGATGGAAACCCGGGGTTCTTCTACTGGGTAGCTGATGAGTTGATGAACTGCAGATGTGAGAGGCAGAGCAAGTGAGCGTGGTGGATGATGAGCCAGACAGCAGCCACGCGGCCAACACATACACACACACGCACAACACACACACACGCCCAACACATACACACACACACACACACACACGTATAATAATATCTCTTCAGAGATCAGTTTTTTGGCAATTTTTGATACAGCTGAAAGAATACTGATGGGTCTGTAGTTACTAATGACCATGTGTTCACCTGATTTGAACACTGGCGCAATTATTGAAGTTTTCCACCTGGAAACCTGGAAACATTCTTTCATTAATGGACCAATTATCCATTTTTGAGATAGGAGAAATGTGTGTCTCCTTATGGGTTTTTATAAATACTGTGTCCATCCCATATACACCCTTTGCCGTTGAACAATTAACAGAGGAAATAGTCATGTGTACTTTGGAATTGGTCACTTCGGAGGATATGTATTTACATTTACATTTTACATTGGGAGGATACATTTACATTTACATTTTACATTTAGGGCATTTGGCAGACGCTTTTATCCAAAGCGACTTACAAAGAGTACATTTGTTGAAGGAGAGGCAGCAATATATCACTGTGGTACCTGAAGATAAGAATAGAGCTGTTTTCGAGCATTCATATTTACGAGACGAATAGAACGAGTTTCATAATTGCCAAGTTGCCTGCATAAGTAGCTGGCAGGCGTGCGATTCTAAGCATGATACAACATCTGAGAACGAACAACAATGCTAAGTGCCATTAATAAATGTCAAGACGTACAAACACGCAGGTTAGTGCTGGGGTTATCGGGGGGGGGGGGGGGGGTTATGTAGAGTCCAGGTGAACTCTGAACAGGTGAGTCTTGAGTCTCTTGTTAAGGAGGGGGGTTATGTAGAGTCCAGGTGAACTCTGAACAGGTGGGTCTTGAGTCTCTTGCGGAAGCTGGCGAGCGACTCGGCCGTCCTGACGTGAGCCGGGAGCTCATTCCACCACTGAGGAGCCAGAACCGTGAAGAGTTGGGACTTGGAGTTGGCAGAAGTTGCCGAGCGGAGTGCTCGGGCTGGGGCGTAGGGTCTGACTAATGTTTGGAGGTAGGTAGGGGCGGTTCCGGTGACAGCCATGAAAGTCGGTACCAGAGTCTTGAATCGAACGCGAGGAGGAGCGGCAGAATAATTTGATCGAGGGAATTTCAGGGTCAGAGTTTTTGTAGAATCAATAAAATAATTATTAAATGCTGTTGCCACTTTACTTGGATCATGGGTCACATTTCCCTCCATATTTGTGCAGTGATGTGAAGTGAACCTGACATTGGTCAGAAATGAGCAGGGCGTGGTCTAGAATCTACTGTAAATTGGCTCATGGTGGCAGGTGCAGTGAGGTCGGAACAGATCGTCCCAAAGCACATTTCACTTCCTAGATGACGGTGATATTGTGTTTAACTGCGAAATGAATCAGGTCGACGCCACTGTGAGTTTCACTCGTTTTTCCCAGTTCTGCCACTCACTCCACAACGCATGCGCACACCCTAAAAACCCACCTACAACCCACCCAATCTGATAGACCCAACAGCTACCAATCAAACCATCGTAACAGTTTTTATATATATAGATATACTATGTAATGTGCGTGTACACAACAGGAAACTATATCATTTTTAACAAATGACACTCAAATAATAGTTCTTAAATCTTTAATCTAAAATTAGTGTGTGTGTCTTGGCAAAAAAAAGGTTGAAAAACACTGCTCTATGGTATGTGGCTGGGGATATACAGTACATCTGCATACCACATCTGAAAATATGATTTTACATTCAGGGCATTTGATGAAGGACTGAAGTGAAGTTGTCTGGGTATTAGTGCACAGACAATTGAAATGTGGACAGGTTGGTTGTACATGTAGCACAGTGTGGATGGAGTGTGTGTGTGGTCGGTGGGCCGAGTCAGGCTGATCAGAGTCTGGGGCTGTGTAAGGCTGCACACCTGCTCAACCAGCACCATCACCACGCACACTCGGGAGAGATTTCCGACATTCAGTCAGTATCTTCCACCTGCTCTGCTCGTAAGAAGAACCCATTCCAACCCAGCAATAAAAACTGGTTTTCTCAATAACTTCCGGTGTCCCCTTGGTGTTGGAGGAGCCAGCAAACGCCGCTTTAGTGTTAAGTTCTACTGCTACAGTTACGTACGTGCAGACATGTTAAGTCATTATAAATAAATATTATTGGCCTACATTTTACATATTACATGGTGTCTTTAAAGTCTTATTTCACAGTCTGATTAGAGTGGCTAAAATAGTAATTCAATATGCTTTCAATTTTTATTCACGACCTACATCATATAACCACACATATTATAGACGCATTATACGTCTACAATAAGTGTGTGCAACCGACAAAATGTAAATCCAAATGATTATGCCAACCGAGACCCACTGGAAGGCATCTGTAAAAGTGGATGTTGGACGGATTGCCACACTTTCAATCAAAGCAAGCAACCAATCAATAACAATGGTCATTTCTGATTACCATGCCAGCAACAATACAGCCAATCAATCAATTGCAACACCAGCAGCATGACGTGTGGAAATGAGAAGACACCTCAAGCTGGGCCTTGGACACTGCTTGTGATTCAGTAACCATGCCCTTTCATTTCACAGTCTATCATATGATCATAGGTTCACACATGTGCATATACAGTATGTACCGGTAGTTTAGTTAAAGCCCCTTCAGTTAAACCTCATCTATGTAAGAATGGAAATGATGCCCTGGTGGCATGAAATAATCCGTATTAGTAACGATGCCTCCATGCAAGTTCACTTACAGAAAGCATGTCTTTTTTCCCCTGTTCCCTCTTCCATAAGAGGGGACAGTTCTTGAGGCAATTTGACTCATAATAGGGAACCACCGTGCATCCATTCCCTGCCTCGGAGCACGATTCGTCATCATGCCATCATTTAATAATAAGGCATGAATACACAAACACATCCAGCAAAGCTTCCCTTCTGACTTCTGGTGATGTGACTCTCTTCTAATGGCGGGTGGCCACGATATGATTTATTCATATTACAAAAAAAATAACCCCCCATACACACACACAGAGAAATGTGTTAAAAGGTCCACGGGTCCACTGGGCATCTGACCAAGGAATATGTCCGGTGATATTTGCTCCTTTTATGTTTCTGGTTGATGATAATAGGCAGGTTGGATGACAGCAGACATATTGATAGTAGGCCAGGCAGGTGTCATGGTTCACAGTCTCAATATTGAGTGGGCCAAATTCAGAGCACTGTTTGAGTGAGTATTCTACATTTAAACATGTTTTTTATTTGTATTGTTTTTATTCATTTTCATTCAACAGTTTAAATGGTAGTGCTATTATAAAAAATAAGAAAAGTAGGAAGTAGGGTGGTGTGTGCATCATCGTATCTCACTGTAACAAGCGTGGTGTTACCTGCTGAGAGTACACACACAACCATTATGTTATATTGAGAGATCAGTGGAGCTCTCAAAAAGGGAAGGGCCCAGATTGCTGCCATTTATAAAAAAGTACCCGTAATTCCCAGACATCGAAGCTTCCATTTCGAAGGAGAGGAAAAATGTCAAAGCAGTCAAAGGTAATATTTTCCAGGGTAAAACACAGACAGTTAATGAGCAGCATTTGTTAAGAGCTCAGCTAATTGATGCTGTGCAGTTGCCACACCATCAATTAACTATTGGAGAGCTTTTAAAGCACAACAAATTACAATGACTGTATTTATCTGTTTGTATACGCATGTTCTAACACTGACCCTGCTTTCTCAGAGAAACCGAGAATTAAAATGAAGATAGTTCTGCCATAATTGTGGAGAGGAACCTAATGCATAATTACCACGTGGTCAACATCAGAGTAGAAAATGTGGAAATGAAATTTAATTGAGGGCATTTGGAAGACGCTTTTGTCCAAAGGGACTTACAATAAGTACATTTGTCGTGACGCGGTACAAGCGACAGATACGGCAAAAGCTAAATGTACTGATGAGGTATGACATGAGGTATGACAAATATATAAAATATATTTATACAATGTATATTTATAAATATATTTATAAATAAATACATAAATATAAATAAATATAAATATATATATAAATAAATATATATACAAATAAAAATAAATCAATATATTTATAAATATATTGAGATCGAGAACCGATCATAATATGCCAAAAATGTTACAAAAAAAATGTTGAATACATTTTTACATTTGGGTTTTACATATGTGTGGAAAGCCTGTTGTCAGTGTGATTGCAAGGCAACACACCACCAATATGTCTTATTTTAGCACCAAACCAATCAGAGGTCACTGCAACATGATGTGCACTAGATCTTTAGAGCAAGTGTTATCACGCAGGCAGTATTTAGCCATAGTGGTCAGCTGATCCAGAAGTTATCTCACTATCATCGAAGGAAACTGTATGCATGCATGCATGTGTGTGGTGTACAGTATGTATTTATGTACCCTCTGTAACGGGTGTGTGTAGGACCCAATTGCAGCACAACACGTTTGGAGACTGTGGCAACCCAGTCGAGGCTTAGGTGAGACGCTTAGGAAACGGCACGACACACAGTCTGGTGAGGCTCCTGTTGCGGGCCGTTTATTATCAACAACACCAATGCACTCAGGGAATGACCATCCAAAGGAGCAATAGACAGGGGATCTCCGTTCTGGGTCTCCTCCTCCCGGGTATGGGGTCAGTCCTGTTCGGGGCATAAACAATCCACTCGGTTAGCGCCATGCATGCCACCCCCACGCCGACTCAACCCCACTGGTTTTATCCCCTTCCCCCTAATTCTCATTGCCCTCAGCTGTCCCCGCTCGGCCCGCTGATGAGCCGAGTGGGAACCGCTGTGCTCCCGCTGGTTCGGGCGGGAGGAGCTGCGGAGTCTGTAGACTCCGCCCACTACCTGGCCGTGCGGCGGCTTGAAGCGCTGTCCATGGTGCTGCTTCTCGTCTGGATTGTCACAAGACGTTTGGAAATTACATTTAATAAAGTTCTCTTAAGGTACAGGGTGACAGCAGGATATATAGTCCACAGGCAGGGGCGTGCGGGGACATAGCTTGTGATACAAGCTGGAGGCTTGTAGCACAAGGTGCTACTACTTCTTAAGGTGCTACTTCTTACCTACAAGATTCTGCATGAGTCCACACCATCATACCTGAAGGATCTTATTGTTCCCTATTGTCCTTCTCGGCCCCTCCGGCCTTCAGGGGTTTCTCTCATTTCCAAAAGTTAGTAGAAAATCTACAGGAAACAGGGCGTTCTCTTATTGAGAACCCCCGTGATTAATAAAGTTTGTATCTTATCTTATATTATAAAATAAATAGTAATAAATAAATAATAATCAATCAATCAATCATTTCAGATTACTTTTTGACGTGCAGCCACATTACTGGACGTTTTTTGCCATTGCAGCCAGAAGGTCAAAGAGCTAATCAGAGACCGTTCAGAGGCAAATATCTTGTACAGTAATGGAGTCAAACAAGCCTAAACATAAACCACGTTTTTGGGATGTTGGATTATCTCGGGAGCATTTCCAACCAATGGCAGTGAACGGCACTCAGGGTATTAGTCACAAGCAGACACTGCATGTATATGCACACACACATGCACACGCACATGCACACACACACACACACACACACACACACACACACACACACACACACTCAGACGCACTCAGACGCACTCAGACGCACTCACACACTTTGCGAAGAACCATTTTTTTTTAAAAGCCATCAGCGTTTATAGTATGTTAGCTTGGCCTAATATAAAAATCTGGTAAATACACTTTGGCACAAAAAAAGAGAGTCTCTATACCCTCTTGGGTATCTTCAAAGCGAACAGCAGCAACAGACCTTTGGCACGGAGCCTGGCGAGTGCCTGGCAATGAATGTGTGATCTGGACTTAATGTGGCTCAGACAATTAACTTGATCTTTGACTTTCTGCTCTTTGTGTGTCTTTGTCATGTGTGTTCCACACGAAAGGCAAATAGACCATCAAGGAGCTCTGTCCTTTTCAGTATACAAGCTCCTTGCGCATTCCATCTGACAAAACATGCCCCGGCTTTGCTAGCATGTGTGACAGCTCTGGTGGCGGGGAGGAGGGTGTGTGTGTATGGGGGGAGGGAGTGCTTTAGGTGCTCTATGTGCCTCTTTAAGATGCCCTTGGAAAGAAGACCCGTTTTGCGCACACATGACACACACACACACACACACACACACACAAATGAGTCTAATTTTAGAAGCTGGTGATAAACCCCGCTACCCAGTGGGACAGGATGATATCAAAGGGGATGCTTGCTGGCTCTGTTGCCATGGTGAGCATAACTCCACTTGGATGTCTCGTAATTGGATGGCAATGGAAGTTTCAAAAGACGAAGAAAAGGGTGGTGGTGGTGGTGGTGGTGTAGGGGGAGTCATGTGTATCAATGTCATCATCTCTAATAGCATTCAAAGGTCTGCTGTATTATGAGGGAGGGGGTTCTCTAGGGGCAGGGCTGTGCCAAAAGGTGAGAAGTGAGCCATAGATCAATGGGGAGCCATTCTGTTAGAATGGCATGGAGTAAAGGTGGGAATGGGGGGTCTCATGCAGAGTCAAATTGACACAGACATTCTCACAGAGAAATGTTCTCCCACTAATCGTTGAGGGATTTGTAACAAACACTGAAGTTGTAGTTGTAGCGCTCTAAAATCTTACCAACTGCACCTTTAAGGCCCAAAAGGTGGCCATGTATTTTCTGAAGAGAGGGTAGAATAATACAGCACATTGATTTAGTGCTGTAGAGCCGGTATCTCTCTAACACAGATACCCACCACCAGCACGGAAGACAGATATCGTTGGACAGAAGAGATAGATCCTGGAGCCAAAAATATTCCCCCGTGAAATGTAGGGCTTTCCTTAGTCTCCAGCTAAAAGGGCTTGTCAAGGCCATTTGTCTCTGTCAAAGTTTTTCAAATTAAAAGAAAGATGAATAATTGATTCATTCATTAGCCGAACATGACATCCACACGAGTTAATAAGAAATCTCTAAAAATGGAGACATTCCCGATGTGATTAATCATCGATTCCTTGTTGGAACTCACGTTCTCTCTTCATGACGAAATAACGATTGAATATATTGTTAAGCCCAATCAGATCTTTCCAAACCCCTACCTGCCTTTTCCATGTATTAATTTGATTTCAAATGACGAAATGGTGCCTAAAACCTAAAAAAAAGAAATCACAATTTGAAGATTTGACTGACTCCCACTTCCCCACCTGGGAAAAAAGGCATCGCAGAGTTTGGTGGCAGCCAAGTTTGTCCGGCACAGGCTTAAAAAGGACGTGAGAGACGGGGCTGACCCCTGCGTGGTCTACCAGCGGGCTAAGGTGCACCACCACATCAAAGCACCCCTAGCACACTTCCCTGTTCGACCACATTCACGTGGACCTGGTAGGCCTGCTACCCTCTCCCACACTGTGTGTTGCAGGATCAGTATGAAGGCTCGAGGGTCGCTCTGATCTTTATAAAGGCTCGCTGAGGACCTGAGAGACACGAGAGGCGGGAGCTCCAGTACAGACCCGCCCACGGCCTCTACACGTAACAATGGCGTATTATGAATAGAACACAAAAGTACACTTTTCACATATACATGTTAATATAATTCGAAGCTATACATTATGTAATTTCTCTCTCGTTACATACAAGAGAATGGAAAATCCATCTTTTATTAGAGAGATCAGTAGTAGGCTATATTAAGTGTTACTGTTACAATAAACATTTATGTAAACTAAAATGCACAATATCGACTTGATCAACCATCAATTTTAATATCAATATTTTGAAATGGTGTCTTTCCTGTGGCATTGTGGACGCTTCGATCACAAGTTAAACAGATCTACATTCATACAATTTCAAGAATTCCCTTTGGGATTAATAGTTCTTATTCAGGCTTTTTTTGGTTTTGTTTTTTTCAATGAAGAAATGTAAATAAGAACTTATTGAAGTTTAAATAAATTGTATTGGAAAGTTTTTCACTCAAAATGGGAGGAAAGCAGCAGGGGTGAAAGAGGAGGTAATGTCCTTCACCTTCTTTGTAAAGTAGGTGGCAAAGTCATCAGCTGAGAGGGGGAGGGAGGAGGCGGGAGGGTTGAGGAGGGAAGAGAACATGGAAAAAAAACTTTCCTGGGGTTGGAGGCGTAAGAGTTGATCTTTGTATGGTAGAAGACAGATTTGGCTGCTGACACACTCGAGGTGAAACATGAGAGGAGGTGGAGGTAGTGAGAGAGAGGTCATCAGCAGAGTCAGATTTCCTCAAATTTTCTCTCAGCTGCCCGCAGCTCTGTTCTATGAGCAGGCAGAGTTTCGGACAGCCAGGGAGGTGGAGGAGAGGCTCGTGCTGGTCTGGAGGTAAGTGGACAGAGTGAGTCAAAGGAGGAGCAGAGAGAGGAAGTCAGAGTGGAGGACGCTTCCTCTACTGACAAGAGGGAGAATTGTTGGGGGGGAGGTAGTGAGGAGAGGACAGTTGCAGAGAGAGTAAAGGGAGAGAGAGTTTTCAGGTTTCTACGGGAAGTGACGATGTGAGGAGTAGTAGGTAGGGAGGTGGGAGAAGAGAGCATCAACACTACCACAACAGCAACAAACCAACACTGTTGTATTGGTTAGTTTATGATAAATACTTCTCCCAACACTGCTTCAACATCAGCTTCAAATATCCTCTATCACAACAGTAAAGCCAACACTGCAATAGCTTACTTTAAGATAAATAGTTCTACCAGCACTGTTACAAGATTAGCTTTAATAAAATGGCTGTAGCAACAAGGAATAGCTCAAAAACACAGCACTGATTCTGTTTCTCCACTTACCAACAGCAGAATACTGTGCGGCCTTCTTCTACAAAAACATTGTAGAGTTCCAAGCGAGCGTCTTCTGTTTATATGGTTAAGCTCCTCCTTGTCGTCAACTCGGGACGACACACGAATGCCCGAAACTGGGTGATTATCCCTGGGCCCTGTCAAGTCTGCAACAACTCTGCAATAAGTGTGTGAGAAATATCTCTGCCGACACTGATACAGTATGTTGCCGTTGTTACAGAGAAGCTCCTTAGGGTGCATTTGGGTGGTCCTTAAAAGGACCGTTGGTTTAGATGAAGGCATACAGGGCATGTAGGATCAGACGCTCCACAGTGATTTAGAGTATTGTTGAGTGAGACAGTAAACAAAAATTGTCTAAAGTTTCACTTCAATCATGCCAAATTGTTTTCGCCGTCGGAATATCTTATCTTGCCTACATATTTGTGTATTTTAACTGTAAATTAGTAAATCTGTTAGTTTATTTTATCATTCTGTTGTTTTCCATATTGTTTTATTGTACTGTATTGCTATGTAACCCGGCACAAGAATTTCCTTCGGGATTAATAAAGTTCTATGCTATTCCATTCTACAGTATATACATATAAACAAGAAAAAACAACATTATAGGCCATTTCTTCAAATGAATACTGTGATAAGATAAGATAAGAACTTTATTGATCCCGAAGGAAATTCTTGTGCCAGGTAAAAATAATATAACAGATTTACACATTTACAGTGGGTCGAAGTCCTAGGAGAACTATACAAATATAAAAATACTGGTAAGATAAGATATTCAGTCAGCAAAATCAATTTGGAAATAATGGAAGTGATAGCATAATTATTATTATTATTAAGAAAGTAATAATTTATTTCTATGTGTGAAACAATAAAAGACTGATATCTAAAAGATTCGCTTGATACACCGATTAACAAAACAAAACTAACGCAAGGTTTGTTTTGCAGCTCACAGAGAGGCCGTTGTTTCCAGGGTTGACGCGAGGCTTTGTCCGCGTATCTCTGTCATGCAATCATTCAATTAAAAACCACTGGAAAAGCATGACTGGAAGGAAATCTAACAAACCGCGACGGATTCTTGCCCCCTCACCGTGACCTGAGAACTGAGCCACAGCCCCTCCTTCTCCCGGCCTGATCTCTCTCGCAGGTGTGGGTGGTCAGGTGTAAATCACCGCCCACCACCAACACCAAGTGTGCTGGGACTGGGAGGGAACACCTGTCTCCACCCCCCCTCAGCGCGCACACACACACACACACACGAATAGCTAAACTTAACTGCCCCCAAACCTAGATCTAAACCATTTCAAACGTTATACCTAATCTCCTTAACTTCCTATCTAAGCCTCAGTTTCAAACTTTACTCTCAAATCTAAACATAATATTAACTAAAATGCGTGGACGGACTAGCTACCGTTAGGCAACCTGCGCAAACGCCTGTTTTGTTTTAAGTCAGCCGTCAAGCTATCATTTAACGTCGCATACAACACATTAATATTGCACATACGATCACATGTCATCAATGATCGTTCGTTGAAATAAATACATGAAATGTTTTTTTCTTTTTATATTTTGAAAGTTATTTTAGTCAGGCGCTATAAGTTCAGGGGCCAGGAGGACCGCTGCTGCTCCGTCATCTACCATAATAACATCAGAGTCATGGGTTTCGTATCAACTTGACTATGTGCGTTATTCATTATTCGTGTTATTTATTCATTTATTAATTCATGGTTAATATTTAGGCTGAAACGCACCCGGTTTTCCCGAGGTCCGCATCGGGTTGAGCAACTGAAACGGAATCAGGCAATCGATAGCTGCGGAGAGGGACGGACCGGCGACTTCCTCAGGCCACCAGCACCACAACACCAGGGTCCTCTGGCACGACGAGCATCCCAAGAACACCAACTCCGTCAGAAGAATCGCCTTTGGCACACACACACACACACACACATATATATATATATATATATATATATATATATATATATATATATATATATACATTACACATACATACATACATACATACACACACACACACACATATATATATATATATATACATACACAAATACATACATACACACATACATGATAAATGGATCATTATGTGACAACGCTATATGGGTTTAAGAACATTTGAGATACACTCAACTTAAATATACAGTAGGAAAGCAGATGATGTGTGTGATGTTGTGTATTTGGTGCAGCTGCTCTACTTGAAGATACATGTTTTGCTGTCTTTCTTACCGGCTCAGGTGGGGAGCATGGGGTTCTTTCGGACTCTGCAGTCCAACTACCAGCACGTAATGGTATATGAAGACGTGGAGCTCCAGCAGAAGGCCAGGAACGAGATCCCATATGAACGGCTCTCATCCGCTGCCAAGGAGAAGTTAGCCCGGGCTAAAGCAAGTGATCCAGGTACAGCTGGTTGTTTTGATTTTCAAAGTTGTGCGTTGAGTGGGAATAATATCCATGGCATTTATAATGTGTACTGTTCTGTGTGTTGTTTTATATTTCTTTAGAATGCAAGCTTGGAAAAGAGGACTTTCTGGTCATGGAGTTGCTAAGATGGTTCAAAGAGAACTTCTTCTCCTGGGTGAATTGCCTGCCTTGTAGGCAGTGTGGCGGTGGGACCCAGACATCTGACGCACTGAACCCCAACGCTGAAGACACCCGTTGGGGAGCGCAACGAGTGGAGAACCACTTTTGTCAGACTTGTCAGGTCTCTACCAGGTTTCCCAGGTCAGTCTTGGTTCTGTGTTTACTGGGTGAAAAAAACAACAACCCCACAATGCATTGCAGCCCAGCCCATCATGTAACATGTTTGTTACATGTATATAATATGAGCAATGTATACAAGTAAACAGTTTGGTGTGTTTATGACCATCACATAAATGTACAAACAAATCGTTTATTGTGGTCTCAGGTATAACAACCCAGGAAAGTTGCTTGAAACCAGGAGAGGTCGCTGTGGAGAATGGGCCAACTGTTTCACACTCTGCTGCAGAGCAGTCGGCCTGGAGGCCAGATATATCTGGGACAGCACAGGTAAGGTGTCTCTTGGCATTACACATTTAGATCTTAAGAAATATAAGATATATTGAAGGTAGTGCTTGATATCAAAACCATCATTGGCATGCTCTTAAATATGCCCACGGTGGTGTGTCGGTTAAATTGTGTTGACAATAACAGTTGTCTCTGCTCCTCAAGACCATGTGTGGACAGAAGTGTACTCTGTGTCCCAACGTCGCTGGATGCACTGTGACCCGTGTGAGAACACCTGTGATAAACCCCTGCTGTACGAGGTGGGCTGGGGGAAGAAGCTGTCCTACGTCCTGGCTTTCTCCAAGGATCAGGTGAAAGCTACCTCCCTCCCTCTCTGCATTAGCAGACATCAAACTACATCCAATTGTCTGGGCTTTTGTACCTACATTTGTCACGAGATACATGTTCTACAACTGTATAAACAAATATAAATTATATATACAAATTAATATTTTTGATTCATACAATATACAAATACAAATACAATAGTGTATTATATAATCTATAGGTCCTGATTGCATCTGTGCCCGCAGGTGGTCGATGTCACCTGGAGGTATTCATGTAAGCACCCAGAGGTGTTGACCAGACGGACCAAGGTTCAAGAGGCCTGGCTGCTACGCACTATTAGCGACCTCAATGTCACGGTACATTTTATCATTATAATTATTAGTCATGTCCAGCTATCTCGAGAACCGGTCATCGAAACAATTTCGCACTCGCCACTGCACTTACCCATAGCAATACACCCACCAAGTGTGAAGTAGATGTGTGGATGTCTGTCCTTCGAAAATCGAAGGACAGACATCCACACAGATTCCTCTAAAAATTAGATTATATTATTAATATTTAATATATAAGCTTTTCCTCCATCTGTAAGGTATGTGGGTTACAAAATATGCTCATGGAATTCTACCGTATTACATTACACTACAAGTACATTCAATATTTTACCACATGAGGAAACGATCAAAACTCAGGAAAACAGGCCTCTGAATGCATTCATCAAGTTTAAACATTGTCTGTAACAATTCATGTATTTTCATAAAAAAATGCTAATACTTGAATAATTAAATACTTTTCTAGCGGTTGGTGTCTTTGGGAGGACAAGCCTTTTTATTAAATTGCTTGCTACTGAGGCAATGCTGTTTTACTTCCTGTAATGGTGCAGTGTACATTCCAAACAATGGGTGATTCACCAAACAAAGGTGATTCACCTTCTTGCGTTTGGTCTGGTTTTGTGTTGTCATGAAGAGGCAGCAGGGTGTCAGCCCAGACAGGAAGAAGGAGCTGCTAAACCGGCTGCTGGTGGAGCTGGTGGAGTTCATCTCGCCCAAGAAACCAGAACCAGGAGAGTTGGGGGGCCGTAGCTCCGGCTCGCTGGCCTGGAGGATAGCCAGGGGAGAGTCCGGCGCCGGTGCTCTGAAGGCTGAGCAACAGGTACAGCATCGCACCAGCTCATCTTAAAGGGACCTTCCACCGGTTTTAACACTAGTCATGTGGCCATTCGAAACATGCCCATTCAGTGGTGCGGACCAACTGCGTGGCCTCCGGTATTACCTCTTGCAGCTTTTCTGACAACCGCTCACCCAAACAACTTCACGCTCAACGTTGCACTTCCTTGGGTCCTCTGCAGTAAAGTGGGAGGTTGATTGAATGAACAATGAACAATCTAATTAAAGGCATGCAGACTTACAGTGACTCCTTCCATTATAGTTGGATTGTATTCAAGATTCAAGATTTATTTGTCACATACAGGATATGCAGTGAAATGAATAGTGGCGATGCTCAGCGGAATGTGCAAAAAAAAATAATAAAACAAAGAAATATATAAAAAAACAGTATAAAAAAAATGATCATGAGCATGTGTGTATGTAAGGTCAGAATTCACCTTGCTGATGGCCTGTGGAAAGAAACTCAGTTTTAGTCTCTCTATTCTAGCAGCGTGACTGCGGAGGCGCTTACCTGACAGCAGTTGGAAAAGTTTGTTGTTGGGGTGGTAAGGATCCTTCATGATCCTGCAGGCTCTGGTTCGACACCTCCTGGAGTACAGGTCCTGCAGGGTGGGGAGTGTAGTGCCAATAGTGCGTTCAGCTGAACGCACTACCCTCTGCAGAGCCCTCCTGTCCTGAGAGGAGCTGTTGCCGAGCCAGGCAGTGATGCTCCCTGTCAGGATGCTCTCCACCGCACCAGCGTAGAAGGTCTGAGGGATCCTCTGGGAGACTCAGAACTTCCTCAGCTGCCTGAGGTGGTAGAGTGTCAATGTGTGTAGTCCAAGTAAGATCCTCTGTGATGTGGACTCCCAGGTACCTGAAGCTGCTCACCCTCTCCACAGCAGTACCATTAATCCCCAGTAGTGTGCAAGTCCTCTGATGTTGTTGTGTCCTCCTAAAGTCCAAAATCAGCTCTGTAGTTTTGGAGACATTCAGCATGAGGCTGTTGTCTTGGCACCAGAGTGACAGGTTAGCAACTTCCTCTAGGTAGACCTTCTCATGGTTACATTTACATTTACATTTAGGGCATTTGGCAGACGCTTTTATCCAAAGCGACTTACAAAGAGTACATTTGTTGAAGGAGAGGCAGCAATATATCACTGTGGTACCTGAAGATAAGAATAGAGCTGTTTTCGAGCATTCATATTTACGAGACGAATAGAACGAGTTTCATAATTGCCAAGTTGCCTGCATAAGTAGCTGGGCAGGCGTGCAATTCTAAGCATGATACAACATCTGAGAACGAACAACAATGCTAAGTGCCATTAATAAGTGTTAAGACATATAAACACGCAGGTTAGTGCTAGGGGGGGGGTTATGTAGAGTCCAGGTGAACTCTGAACAGGTGGGTCTTGAGTCTCTTGCGGAAGCTGGCGAGCGACTCGGCCGTCCTGACATGAGCCGGGAGCTCATTCCACCACTGCGGAGCCAGAACCGTGAAGAGTTGGGACTTGGAAGAGCGATGTTTGGCTGTTTTTAGTGAAGGCGGTACCAGTCGTTTGGCAGAAGTTGCCGAGCGGAGTGCTCGGGCTGGGGCGTAGGGTCGGACTAATTTTGGAGGTAGGTAGGGGCGGTTCCGTTGACAGCCATGAAAGTCAGTACCAGTGTCTTGAATCGAATGCGAGCGATTACCGGGAGCCAGTGGAGGTTGCGGAAGAGGGGGGTTACATGGGAGAATTTAGGTAGGTTGAACACGAGGCGTGCTGCTGCGTTCTGGATGCGTTGTAAGGGCTTGATTGTTGAGGCGGGGAGTCCAGCCAGGAGAGAGTTGCAGTAGTCGAGACGAGTGATAACGAGCGCTTGGAACATGAGAGGAGGTGGAGGTAGTGAGAGAGATCATCAGCAGAGTCAGATTTTCTCCATTTTCTCTCAGCTGCCCGCAACTCTGTTCTATGAGCCCGCAGAGTTTCGGACAGCCAGGGAGGTGGAGGAGAGGCTCGTGCTGGTCTGGAGGTAAGTGGACAGAGTGAGTCAAAGGAGGAGGAGAGAGAGGAAGTCAGAGTGGAGGACGCTTCCTCTACTGACAAGAGGGAGAATTGTTGGGGGGGAGGTAGTGAGGAGAGGACAGTTGCAGAGAGAGTAGAGGGAGAGAGAGTTTTCAGGTTCCTACGGGAGGTGACGATGTGAGGCGTAGTAGGTAGGGAGGTGGGAGATTTTAGGGGGAGGGAGAAAGCAACAAAATGGTGATCAGACACAGGGAGGGGGTAACAGAGAGTGCCGAAGTGGCGCAGGACCTTGTGAAGACAAGGTCAAGTTGGTTCCCGGCTCTGTGGGTGGAAGGAGAAGGAGTGAGCGCCAAACCGAATGTGGCAAAGAAGTTGATGAATTCAGGTGATTGTAACTTCTCTGGCTGGATGTTGAAGTCACCCAGAACGACAAGTGGGGTGCCATCTTCAGGAAAACAGCTGAGGAGGGCATCCATCTCGTCGAAGAAGTCGCCAAGAGGACCCGGTGGTCGGTAGATCACGGCAATGTTGAGCTTGATCGGAAGGGTAACAGATACAGCATGGAGTTCAAGTGCAGATCTGGTCAGGTGTTCCAGGGGAAGGACCTGGTATGACCACTTTGGAGAGATGAGGAGTCCTGTTCCCCCACCTCGCCCAGAGGGTCGGGGAGTGTGTGTGAAGGAGTAGGTCGTGGAGAGGGCGACGCCGGTCACCACGACCCTTCTGGGGGGAGGACGTGTGGAGGAGCTACGGCGTTTGCAGACCCGGCTTGGACATACACACGCCCCGCCGTACGTAAGAGTTGTGATACTGTGGGAAGTGAGCCGAAGTTTGGCCACACATGATAATCCTGACATGTTTGTGTGCTGCGTGTCTCTCGGCGTCAAACGGAATCGGACGAAGAGCTCAATCGCAGCCGTCAACACGTCCTCCACGTCGCTGTCACTGTGCTCACAACAGCGTGGCTATTGTAGCTAACGTTAGGCAACCTGCGCAAACGCCTGTTTTGTTTTAAGTCAGCCGTCAAGCTATCATTTAACGTAGCGTACAACACATTAATATTGCAGATACGATTACATGTCATCAATCGCTCGTCTTCACTCTCACAACAGCGTGGCTATTGTAGCTAACGTTCGCAAACGCCTGTTTTGTTTTAAGTCAGCCGTCAAGCTATCATTTAACGTAGCGTACAACACATTAATATTGCAGATACGATTACATGTCATCAATGATCGTTCGTTGAAATAAATACATTAAATGTTTTTTTCTTTTTATATTTTGAAAGTTATTTTAGTCAGGCGCTATAAGTTCAGGGGCCAGGAGGACCGCTGCTGCTCCGTCATCTACCATAATAACATCAGAGTCATGGGTTTCGTATCAACTTGACTATGTGCGTTATTCATTATTCGTGTTATTTATTCATTTATTAATTAATTCATTCATGGTTAATATTTAGGCTGAAACGCACCCGGTTTTCCCGAGGTCCGCATCGGGTTGAGCAACTGAAACGGAATCAGGCAATCGATAGCTGCGGAGAGGGACGGACCGGCGACTTCCTCAGGCCACCAGCACCACAACACCAGGGTCCTCTGGCACGACGAGCATCCCAAGAACACCAACTCCGTCAGAAGAATCGCCTTTGGCACACACACACACACACATATATACATACATACATACATACAGTACATACATACATGTACACATACATATATATACATACATATACATACATATACATACATACATACATACATACATACATACATAATACATACATACACACATACATGATAAATGGATCATTATGTGACAACGCTATATGGGTTTAAGAACATTTGAGATACACTCAACTTAAATATACAGTAGGAAAGCAGATGATGTGTGATGTTGTATATTTGGTGCAGCTGCTGTACTTGAAGATACATGTTTTGCTGTCTTTCTTACCGGCTCAGGTGGGGAGCATGGGGTTCTTTCGGACTCTGCAGTCCAACTACCAGCACGTAATGGTATATGAAGACGTGGAGCTCCAGCAGAAGGCCAGGAACGAGATCCCATATGAACGGCTCTCATCCGCTGCCAAGGAGAAGTTAGCCCGGGCTAAAGCAAGTGATCCAGGTACAGCTGGTTGTTTTGATTTTCAAAGTTGTGCGTTGAGTGGGAATAATATCCATGGCATTTATAATGTGTACTGTTCTGTGTGTTGTTTTATATTTCTTTAGAATGCAAGCTTGGAAAAGAGGACTTTCTGGTCATGGAGTTGCTATGATGGTTCAAAGAGAAGTTCTTCTCCTGGGTGAATTGCCTGCCTTGTAGGCAGTGTGGCGGTGGGACCCAGACATCTGACGCACTGAACCCCAACGCTGAAGACACCCGTTGGGGAGCGCAACGAGTGGAGAACCACTTTTGTCAGACTTGTCAGGTCTCTACCAGGTTTCCCAGGTCAGTCTTGGTTCTGTGTTTACTGGGTGAAAAAAACAACAACCCCACAATGCATTGCAGCCCAGCCCATCATGTAACATGTTTGTTACATGTATATAATATGAGCAATGTATACAAGTAAACAGTTTGGTGTGTTTATGACCATCACATAAATGTACAAACAAATCGTTTATTGTGGTCTCAGGTATAACAACCCAGGAAAGTTGCTTGAAACCAGGAGAGGTCGCTGTGGAGAATGGGCCAACTGTTTCACACTCTGCTGCAGAGCAGTCGGCCTGGAGGCCAGATATATCTGGGACAGCACAGGTAAGGTGTCTCTTGGCATTACACATTTAGATCTTAAGAAATATAAGATATATTGAAGGTAGTGCTTGATATCAAAACCATCATTGGCATGCTCTTAAATATGCCCACGGTGGTGTGTCGGTTAAATTGTGTTGACAATAACAGTTGTCTCTGCTCCTCAAGACCATGTGTGGACAGAAGTGTACTCTGTGTCCCAACGTCGCTGGATGCACTGTGACCCGTGTGAGAACACCTGTGATAAACCCCTGCTGTACGAGGTGGGCTGGGGGAAGAAGCTGTCCTACGTCCTGGCTTTCTCCAAGGATCAGGTGAAAGCTATCTCCCTCTCTGCATTAGCAGACATCAAACTACATCCAATTGTCTGGGCTTTTGTACCTACATTTGTCATGAGATACATGTTCTACAACTGTATAAACAAATATAAATTATATATACAAATTAATATTTTTGATTCATACAATATACAAATACAAATACAATAGTGTATTATATAATCTATAGGTCCTGATTGCATCTGTGCCCGCAGGTGGTCGATGTCACCTGGAGGTATTCATGTAAGCACCCAGAGGTGTTGACCAGACGGACCAAGGTTCAAGAGGCCTGGCTGCTACGCACTATTAGCGACCTCAATGTCACGGTACATTTTATCATTATAATTATTAGTCATGTCCAGCTATCTCGAGAACCGGTCATCGAAACAATTTCGCACTCGCCACTGCACTTACCCATAGCAATACACCCACCAAGTGTGAAGTAGATGTGTGGATGTCTGTCCTTCGAAAATCGAAGGACAGACATCCACACAGATTCCTCTAAAAATTAGATTATATTATTAATATTTAATATATAAGCTTTTCCTCCATCTGTAAGGTATGTGGGTTACAAAATATGCTCATGGAATTCTACCGTATTACATTACACTACAAGTACATTCAATATTTTACCACATGAGGAAACGATCAAAACTCAGGAAAACAGGCCTCTGCGTGCATTCATCAAGTTTAAACATTGTCTGTAACAATTCATGTATTTTCATAAAAAAATGCTATACTTGAATAATTAAATACTTTTCTAGCAGTTGGTGTCTTTGGGAGGACAAGCCTTTTTTATTAAATTGGTTGCTACTGAGGCAATGCTGTTTTACTTCCTGTAATGGTGCAGTGTACATTCCAAACAATGGGTGATTCACCAAACAAAGGTGATTCACCTTCTTGCGTTTGGTCTGGTTTTGTGTTGTCATGAAGAGGCAGCAGGGTGTCAGCCCAGACAGAAAGAAGGAGCTGCTAAACCGGCTGCTGGTGGAGCTGGTGGAGTTCATCTCGCCCAAGAAACCAGAACCAGGAGAGTTGGGGGGCCGTAGCTCCGGCTCGCTGGCCTGGAGGATAGCCAGGGGAGAGTCCGGCGCCGGTGCTCTGAAGGCTGAGCAACAGGTACAGCATCGCACCAGCTCATCTTAAAGGGACCTTCCACCGGTTTTAACACTAGTCATGTGGCCATTCGAAACATGCCCATTCAGTGGTGCGGACCAACTGCGTGGCCTCCGGTATTACCTCTTGCAGCTTTTCTGACAACCGCTCACCCAAACAACTTCACGCTCAACGTTGCACTTCCTTGGGTCCTCTGCAGTAAAGTGGGAGGTTGATTGAATGAACAATGAACAATCTAAATTAAACTAAAAAAGGATTCCATCCCATATATAGCCTGGTGTGTAACTCCCAAAGTAAACATGCTGTGGACTCCAAATCGTAATCAATCTCTCCAAAATATAATACTACATTATGAACCATGCGACAGAAGGGTATTCACTCCGCAAGACAAATACAACTATTATACATTTTAAATATTTGTATAATTTATCAATAATTAATTGAGACAGACACATTTTTTTGTGAAATATAAAGACATCCATTACACATCTGTAATATAAACATAAATAAAGCTATTACATTTACATTGTAAATGTAGTATTATGCATATGTATTAGAAAATGTCAGACACTGGCCAGACACAATGTGGCATTAGTGCCGCCGAATCCAAATGAGTTAGTGAGGGCTACCCTCCGACCATGTGTTTCCCACTTCTGTGCCGTGCAGGGCACATAATTCAGGTCAAACCCGGTCTCGGTGCGGTCCAAGTTGAGAGTGGGTGGCAGGATGCCATGGTAACAAGCCATTGCAGTGAAGGCTGCCTCCAGCGCCCCCGCTGCACCCAGAAGATGCCCGGTGGCACCCTTGACAGAAGACACGGCCACATTCTGAGCATGCTCCCCGAAGAGCCGCTTCAGTGCCGTGTTCTCCGCCGCGTCACCAAGAGGCGTAGACGTGGCGTGTGCGTTGACATAAGTCACGTCAGACGGCGACAGGCCGGAATTCCTGAGGGCTGCAGACATGGCCCTGTTGAGGAAGGTTAAAGAAATATACATTTAATCAACACAACATATGTGCACTTAAAGGGCCCCTACTATACCACCAGGTGTGAGTGTGATTAGCCATTACAAACCAGATAGATCAGCTTACTAGTTGCTACAGTCCACTGGAGAGGCTGGTAGTCTGATCTAGACACCATACATCTGGGTTGAAGACGCCTACTTGTGATGTCACTATGTTCCACAATGACAGTTTTAGTCACACGAAACAGCTGTGTAATGCGCTATAAATCACAATAGGGCCCCTTAAGTGGAACACATTTTGTCAAATGTGATACACTTTGGACATCTTCAACTGGACTTCCAAATTCTTTATAAATCAGAGAAGTTGCCTGAAATAAGGGAATCTCAACGCTAAATCTACAAACCTGAGTTGCTCCGTCCCCGTCCTCGCTGGGGGAAGTGATGTGACAGTCCGTAGCCGAGGAACCTCGGCGTAGATCCTGCGGCCCCCTCTCTCGGCATGCCCAGCTTCCTTCCAGCCACCACCACGCTGGCCCCCTCGCCCATCACGGAAGCCCTCCCTCTCGGGTTGAAACGGCCTGGAGGCGCGCAGGGGTCGTCCGTTTCCACTTTGTGGCCAGCGGACCGAGGCCCATGAGAGAAGCCGGCCGACGCCAGGGACACACGCAGGCCTCCGCGGCCTCCGGTGAGCATGGCGTCGGCGTCACCGTGCGCTATGAATCTGGCCGCGTCGCCGATAGCGTGAGCCCCGGTGCTGCAGGCCGTGGACACCGCGTGGTTCGGCCCCTTCAAGCCGTGTTTGATGCTGATGTGACCCGCGGCCATGTTCACAAGGATGCGGGGCATGAAGAAGGGGCTGACCTTCGTGTAGCCCTTGGTCCGCAAGAGATCCGCGGTTCTGCTCAATTCCTCCACGTCCACCATGGACATGCCGACAGCCACGCCCGTATTCAGCCGTTCCTCGAGGGTTCGGGGAGACCACCCCGCGTCGTCTAACGCCAGCTGCGCCGCGCCGAGAGCCATGACAATCCCCGGGGACATGGCTTTCCGGTCAACGCGGGTCGTGTACCGGTCCTCGTCAAACTCTCCTTCCCCGCTGCCTCTGGGCACAAGTGCGGCCACTCTGCACGGGATGGACTTGTACTCCTCCGGATCGAGAGCGACGATTCCACTCTCGCCGTTGATCAAACGCCGCCAGGGAAGCGACGTGCCCGTGCCGAGGGGAGACACCACGCCGACGCCGGTCACCACGACCCGGCGGCGGGGTGGCGGTATTTTCCGGGGTGATCCAGGTCTCTGTGAGAGCCAGGAAGTGGAGAGACTGGAGGGCGGCGTAGGCCAGAATGGTCTCAGTTTTCTTGACCGACGATTGGCAATTCCAGAGTCCCCCTCTCACATCAAGGCCTGTGTAGGTTGAGATCGTAGAGTAGGGTAGAGGAGACCAGGCCCACCATCACTGTGTCATCTGCATACTTGACGATGGTGTTGGAGCTGGACCTGGCCACACAGTCATGTGTGTACAGGCAGTACAGTAGGGGGCTGAGGACGCAATCCTGGGGGGATCCTGTGTTCAGGGTGAGGGGTCTGGAGGTGTGTCTGCCGACCTGGGTCGGTCAGGAAGTCCAGGATCCAGGCGCACAGGGTGTTCAGACCCAGCTCAATCAGCTTTCCAGCCAGTCTGCTGGGAATTATGGCATTGAAAGCAGAGCTAAAGTCAATAAACAACATACTCACATAGCCCCCCTTCCGTCTGTATTGGTCTCCAAGTTGCCTGACAAACGCCTACAAATGCAAAAACTGCTCACAAATGCGTTCTGGGAATCAAGGTCCTGTTAACCAGACGACACTAAACTACATTCTTGTAGAAAGCACAAGACTCCCAATTTCCCCAAATCATTTCTATGAATATTTGGACAACCATCAACAAACTGTGAAATGGCTTACCACACACACATGCACACACAGTCACTGTAATGGGCGCTGATCACACTGGTTTGTCATCGCTGGGTTCCCAGGTGGCCGGATGCGTGTTCACGCCCACAGAGCTGGAGAAGAACCGTGGGCTGTTCCATTTGCGGTACTGTGCCAGCTGGGACCAGTACCAGCGCCTCTCCAACGCAGATGAGGTGATCCCAGGCTGGGAGCGCGGCGTGTGGAGGAAGGACTGCGTGTTCAGGAAAGTGGAGAGCGACTGGCAGATGGTGGGTCTCCTCTTGGGCGCATCGTCTCTCGCTCAACCCTCTTTGCATTCAACACCACTGGGCAGACGGGGTCCGAAATGAACAAGGGTTTCGGGCATTTCCACGAAAACATATAGAATTGCCCTTTAAATTGGGATGACAATGCTAATGATGATGCCCCCGTAAAATAAAAAATAACATCTAGGTTCATATTTTCATTTGAGTCCTTGAATATTGGATCTGTCGTGCAACAACAATGCAACATGGAAAAATGTCATTCGATAAAAATCAAAAATGCCCCTGATACGTATTACAAGGAGGAAAGAAACCCTGACGTTTTTGGGTTGGTGTGATTTGGTCACTAACGTGGTTGTCTTCAGGTGTACATCGCTCGGACGGAAGGATCGCCCTCCGGGACGATCAGCTGGAAGTTTGACTGTGCTGCGGCGGGAATGAAGGTGAAGGACATTTCAGTCACCGTCCATCACGAGACGTTCCACTCCGGGGCGGTGGCGTGGAGACTACGCTCGGGCCAGGCCGTCACAGAGTTCCTGGGAGGTAGAGTGGCACTACGGCACAATATTGAACATTTCACACATTTAACACCATCAGGACTGGTCGCCACTAGCTCGCTACGGCTGCTGCAATATATACTATTACTAGCATACCATTACAGATTCAGTTTGACTCTCTTCATCGAACGTAGCGCTCTACAGCCTGCCTAGTATTTACCCATTCGTGGAACATTGAGTGGAAGTTATCTAAAATAAGCATTCCACCACTCACTGATATGACTGCGTTTGTTGTTTGTTTATAATCCAAAATAGTCTGGGTGGTGAAACTGATTCCTTGCAAAACTCAAAATATGTCTTAAAAGGAGGCATATTATATACCACCAGGTGTGAGCGTGATTAGCCATTCCAAGCGGCATCCCAAGTGGGAGTGTCCACCTAGAAGTATGCTGGCGCAGCCTACCAGCATACCCAGTAGACTGTAGCAACTGGTAGATGCTGGTGATCTATCCACCATACATCTGGGTGGACACTCCCACTTGTGATGTCAAGTGGGGCCATTCCAACTGGTTTTTGAAAACGCTTGGAATGGCTAATCACGCTCACACCTTGTGGTATAATAGGAGTCGTTTAAGACACGTTTGACTGCAAAACACCTTTTTCAGTCTCTTCTTGTGAGATTCCTCTCGCCATGATGCAATCAAATAATATCTATTGATTTCATAGACATTCACATTTAGCTAATTCTGTCTGCTTCTACCATATCACCTTCACGAGAACTTTGTTATGATACTTCAATGTCGAGTAAAGTATTCCAGTGCATGTGCACATTCAGCAAAGTAGGAGACCAATATCCAGTGTTTTGCAGTCTTAAAAGTCATATTGTGTGTACTTTGAATTATAGCAAACAGTCATATCGTTAACTGGTTTATTTTCCTTTTAGATTTCTTTTAGATTTTTTCTTTTAGATAGCCACTCGATGTTCGATGAATGGGGAAGTAATTACAGGACATAAATCGCTAAATTCAACAAGTCTACATGCAAGATTAAATTAGAACTGCAACACTGCAGATCTGTCTATCTTGTCCTTGATTTTAATTTGCCAATGACTTTTCCCTTCCCCTTTTGTGGTGTCTGAATATACAGATGGGAGCATGCAGTCGTTCCCAGCACTCTGTGGCTCTACGGAGCTTGTCATTGAAGCCGAACTCTGTGGCGGGGAAGGAACGTTGTCATGGCAACACGCTCAGCTGTTCAGGCAGAGTTTGACCGAGACAACCAAACCTTCGCTTGAAATTGTCATACATCTCGACACTTGACGACATGCATCTGCCGCATGTGTCGGCCTCCTCAATGCTCTGAGGGATTTGGGGGGTATATTGTATTGTATTTCCTACAGGGAATGTATTCAAATTTGGTTGTAAGCACTCTTTGTCTTGCTAACAGTTGGTTGAATGGATAGGCAACTGGTGTGTGGCTAATTAATAGCACTTAGCACATTCTTTTTTATTTTATTTGACTCTTTCAACTAATCAATGTGTCTCAAGGGATTGCGTCGGGACATGTGACGCAAATGGTAAATATTTAAAATGTGTGTGTGTGCTAATATTTTTGCTTTTACTTACAGAAATTACCCGTGTAAATTGTGAGCCCAAACATGTTTTTCCCCACAAACTCATTTTCGGTCTTGTCCCAATAATCAATGATGATGATTATGTCCATTCACTATTGATTCAGGAAAACGTGTACTGTAATCGTGGTAGATTGGGAATTAAAACAATCTGAGGGTATGCAATCGCTATAAATAAATAAATAAAGATATTTTGACAAAATGTGATACATGGCTTATATTTAAAACAAGAAACTACAAGGACGTGCTGCACTGCGATCATTTGCTGCTGCTGCTGAACGTATAGATGCGTCTGTGTCGCCCTCTAGCGGCCAGATCTGTAAAGGACCCCCTGGGAGCCGGGAGTCATACAGACGTCTCTCTGATTGGCCGACGTGGCCTCGGAACGCGAGCAGCTGATTGGCTAATCTCGCGGTAGAGAGAGGGGGGGGGGGGGTGTGTGGATTCACCGTCTGTCTTGCTGATGATGGCGGCGCCGGACGGGCTGTGCGGTTAGCTACCTCTTTTTAAATGTTTCTTTTTTTAAATTAAAAACTATTTATACCAGCGGGGATCTTTTAGTGTATTTTAACCAGGGGTCGTGCGAACGCGTGAATTTTTATCGAGTCATGAAACGGTGCAGCGTTTAAGCGCGCGTCTTTGTACAGTATTTATCTTTTTAGCGAGTAGCGGCGTTAGCATCTTTGTTGGAAGTGCGGGCCTCGCGTGGCCGCCGCCGCCGCCGCTGGTCGATTTTAACAAAAGCCGCGACACCCTCCGCGTTCCCCCCCCCCTCCCCTCCCCTCCTCTCCCCGCGCGCTTGTCTGGACGCCGGCGGATCGGATCGTTAATCCCGGAACAACGATGGCTCGATAGAGACGGAACGGGGCGTGTGTGGATTTCCCTTTGATTTGTCAATTAAACCCACCGCCGTTTCGTCGTCGATGGACTTTTAAAATCGGCCCCCCACAGTTCCGAGACATTTTAGACTTAAGATCTTCTGCACCGGGGAGCACAAAGGGAAGATGTCCAACGGCGCAGCGGGGAGCGGGGGGCTGACTTGGGTGGTAAGTTGCTGGCTGCTGGTGCTTGTCCTGCATGGACCCACCCCCCAGTGTGGATGTACCAGATCAACACAAACTGGGGCTGCGCGTAAAGTGTCGCCGTGTGGTGTGTAGAGAACCACACGGCGACACGCGTTAACTACTACAACTTTACAAACTAGTTTTAATGTTGTTGTTGTTGTTGCTGCACCACTGAGTCAATACTTTGTGTTCAGGAACTGCTTGCCTTTCTTTTATATATTCGCTTCTCCCTCCACCCCGAGACCCAACCTGGTTGAAACACCTAGGGCCTGCTTTTCAAAGCCCCCTTCCTCGACCCAGGTGTTGTGGCCCCACGCAGGGTTACAACTTTAAAGCCCCCCCCGGTGTGTCCACCCCCCCCCAAGGGCCACGCTGTAAACAAAGGAACAGCTGCTCTTTGTGTACAGAGGATGTGATCTTTTAAGGTCAAGCGGGTCTCCCTTGCCCTCAACCAGTTTGTATTACTGGTGTAATCCAGTAGATGTCTTCTACTTATGATCCTCATTAAGTTTTGTCTTTGAGTCCACAGTAGGCCCTTTGAGTTATGTGGCATATCTATGTATGTATGTAACAGAAGTATCGTATAATATGTAATACACGAAATACATGAATTCAGCACACACAAGCCATACCCTTCATGAGCTTCCCATTAAACCCAAGTCAACAACCTTGCACACGTCTCCCCAAAGATGGCCATTAACAATCACTTTGTCCCCGGGCCACTAAATCACATACTCTGACACTTTTGGGTCCTGAAACACTGATCTTTGCTGGAGTTTTGAAGGGCCCCCCCTGCTAGTTGTTCATCCTGGCAGCCTCTGCCTGCCAGGATACTAACACAGCCCCCCCCTTGCACAGCACGCCGACCTTGTTGGTTGTAAAGGCATCCCAGGCTCCCTATATTGCGGATCCCTGGCACCATTAGCCATCCTGGGAACGGGGATTACTCATATTCCTCATACAGTATATATACAAATTGTTCCGAGTTGTTTTAGTATTTATGTTTAAGATTACTGTTCAGAACAAAATTTTACTGTACTTACTAGGCCGACATGTGACTGCCTGCACAAACCCGCCATTTTTAAATAGGGGGCTACGATGGTGAGCTACATTGAGGGGGCACCACTATATCTGCGGTGGAAAACCAGCACCTGGTACCACAAGCGAGTCGAGTAGAGCAGAGCAGAGCAGAGCCAGTTGAGCTGGTGGTACCATGCAATGGGAATGCACCACTACTACCATTTCAACTTCCTGCAAGCCCCGTGGTCTTCTCATAACACATCTGCACCCCAATGTGTCTTGACAACAGACCCTCTTTGAAAAAAACAATGCTGCCAAAAAGGAGGAAGCGGCGGCAGCGGCGGCGGCGGCGGCGGCGGCTGCTGCAAATGGTGGCAAGAGCGAGACCACAAGCAAGAAGGATGGCTCCAAGAAGATGACGGTGGAGCGTGTCTACCAGAAGAAGACCCAGCTGGAGCACATCCTGCTCCGCCCGGACACCTACATCGGCTCGGTGGAGCCCGTCACACAGGTGAGCTTTCACAGCCGGCATTTTATTTAGTCATTAAATAAGTGTTCTTCAACTCTAACGACTACACAGTGTAAGTTTTAGTAGGGACATGAAGGAAATCACGGACCCTACCAATAGGCGCGTTCCGATATAGGGTAATTTTCCCTGTAGTGAGCTGCTATGGGTGTGGTTTGGAGAGAGGCTCCGCCCAGGATCCGCCCAACTTCACCAGTGAGAGGCCTTTTGAGCGGCTCAGTTAGTCCCTGAAGCAGGGCTAGTACTTTTCTGGGCCGCTCGTAGCTAGTCGACGCTGATTGGATATGGTTGAGGCGGGGTATGACGTGGGTAGAACTCGACACAACATATAAACAGCGCCATTTTTCTTTTTCTTTTTTAAACAAGCAGACAGAGACAAGCAGATCGATGTAGAACGATAAAGCAAAGTACAGTAAATTTAAGTTGTAAGACGTAAGACGATGGATACAAGTGTAAGGAAGACCGCGTCTGTCAGTTTTAAGCGTTGCGTCACTGCCGTCACGGTCAAAACCGGCGCTAAATTATTGTGTAAGACAAAACGTGTCGCGGAATTAATTACATCACATTTGAACTCCGTGGGTAAGCCTCTCGAAGGTCCCTGCAGTGGGTACGAGACGCCAAGGGGAGCTAATGCGTGGGCGTGGCCAAAAACAAAAAAGCCTCTCACCAAAAAAGGGAACTGTACCCTATATCGGAACACGCCTAATGTGAAGAAACCAGCGAATTGTCCTGACCTAAAATCACACTCAAGCTGAAAATTATTTCATAGACAGTCACGTTGAAATGAGCAAAGAAATCAGCAATCGATTTTCTCCGATCTGTGACAGCTGATCAACAAATTCTTCAAAACTGAAATTCTCCTGGCTCCGTCTCGTTCGCCTGTCTGTCAGTATTCCCAGTAGTGCGCTCTAGCAAGAGTCTAGGGTGTGTTTCCATCATCACAGCAATATTTGTCTATGCTAATCAGTGTGGAAATGGCTACAAATAAGTTGAACCGAAAATAGTTCAATTCAGCAGCTGCCCTTGGTGTGTGCTTGGGGAGTGATCGCGGAGTGATCGAAAATTGTCCTAGGGAGGAGGGGATGGAGCATCCCCTGTGAAAACTTGAACAACTTGTCAGTCAAATATACAGAATGCTTTTGGTCAATAGTACGTCCTCCTCATCTTCCTGGTTCGACCGCGAGTATCGAGTGAAACTGAGCGATCAATCGAGTCGCATTGATATTTGGTTTTGTCTGCGTTTCCTTTACTCCTCCAGAGAAAGAAGAAACGATAAACTCTCTAAGCTAATGTCGCCAATGTAAAAACGAATTTGGGGTCTACTCATGTGTTCCAACTAACGTGCCACGTGAGTAGACCACCCCAGCGCTCTGCAACAGTTAGCAGCCCAGATAAAGCAGCATCCAAGTAAGGTTAAGGTGTGCGGTGGAATGTAGGCCAAGGCCTGGTTTAAATAATGCATGTGCTATTTGTGATCAAATGCAATCGTCTTGTACATGATTTTCTTCTGCTCTGCCTGCCAGATTCGGGTGACGCCGAGAATGAGGAGAAAGTTCAATACACTAGGCTAATTGTTACACAAACGTAAGCTGTACAGTACAGAAACCTGTTCATGAATAGAGATGATGAGTTGTGGAATACTGGTGTTGTGGGAATAAGTTAAGGTACATCTGTAGGATCATCTGATTCTCCAGTAGCTTACCCCAAAATCGGTATTGGTGCTAAAAATGTTGTGCTGCTCCCTGCATCCCTACCAAAGCTACACCCTTGCACTATCCACTACACCACCCGGCCCCTTCATTAGCTTTGTATAGGTGCATGATTACGCTATCACATGTACGACGGATGCTGACAGTTACGCCAGAGATACAGCAGGGGCGCGATGCAGACTTACTGGGGGAAACACACGCACATGCACAGGCTGGGTAGTCGTGAATGTTTAGCGTTTCAGCAGCTGATGGAGGAAACATTGCATGTACACATGCATGTACATCAACAGACAAATGCACACATCCAACACCACCACCTCTTTAGTTAAAGGGCTTTGGTCTACACACGGTGCACCAGACAAGATAACCTGTGTTTATAAAATCCTTTGCTAAGACTCCAAACCACCACACTGTTGGTTCTCAGACTAAATCTTGTCTTCCATTTGTCCAGCAACTGTGGGTGTTTGACGACGAAGATGTGGGCATGAACCTGAGAGAGATCACATATGTCCCCGGACTTTACAAAATCTTTGATGAAATTCTCGGTGGGTGAACTCTACTTTATTATATTGTTACTCTCCAAAAGATTTTAATTTGGGCTATAAGCTTAACTGTGTTCATGCACTTATTAAGTCTATAAAGTAATACAGGGAAATATGCCCATTTGATAAATTTTCTATTGCTTACATTTGTATACATTTGTTTTCCTCCAAACAGTAAACGCAGCGGACAATAAACAACGAGACAAGAACATGTCCACCATAAAGATCAACATTGATCCGTAAGTGCTCCGTTTTAAAATACTCATCTAGCTGTGTTTCTGAAGATCTGAACGCATTACAGTGAAGGGTTCATGTTTTGGTTTTGTTCCTCCAGCTTGATCAGAGCACGAGTTCCTTTTACCTACTTGCCATTGGCATCTGCGTTTATTTTTTCCAAACTAAACTGCACCAGTAGCAGTTTTGATATGAGGGGGAACCCAGGGATTCACAGAGCGGGAGGGGAGGGGAGGGGAGTGGAGCGAGAGCGGCGGGTGGGGGAGATAACCTGGTTGTCGAGAGCCTGATGGATCAGGCAGGAGTCTGGAATGCAGAGCTGCTCTCATTTCGAAATGCAGACGGTTTTGCTCTCCTCCGCCACCCCTCCTTACCGTCCTCCTCCCTCCTCCACCCCTTCTTATTGTCCTCCACCCTTCCCTACTGTCCTCATATGAAGCACTGCTGTGCAAATGATACCATCCTGTCATCTGTGTTACCCAGGGTTCCATCATCAGTGCCCCCCCCCCACACACACACATACACACAGTAACCCCAATTCATCCACCTAGCTGGGGAAGCACTAACTCTCTCAACCTCTAGCTCTCCATCCACCTATCTCTCTATTTCTCCATCCATCTATCTCTCTCTCTCTTAACTTCTTCATAGCTTCCCCGATTGATGAATGGGCATTTGATAAGTTAAGTCTGCAAGACTGCGCTCTAATTAAACGCAGCTTAGACCGCGTGGCTTTAGTTGCTCATTAGCTGGTCTTTGGCTGGTCCGAAGGCTTGGTCTGATGTCAGCAGGAGGTGTAGGTTCACCCTCATACTGAAATATGTGTCTCATTCACATGCTTTTCCTCCTCCTTTTCTTCCTCTTCCTCCTCCTCCTGTAGCGAGTCCAACATCATCTCCGTGTGGAACAACGGCCGCGGCATCCCGGTGGTGGAGCACAAGGACGAGAAGATGTATGTCCCGGCGCTCATCTTTGGCCACCTGCTCACCTCCAGCAACTACGACGACGAGCAGAAGAAGGTGACAGGTAGGAGTACGAAGATCGGCCCAGGGGGCATGAACTGCTCACTAAGTGCCCGCGATAGCCTCCTCATGGCCCGACCAGCGTTTGACCATTATGGACGTTGTTGTGCCCCCCCCCCCCCCCCCACCAACACGTGTGCTAGGCGGACGAAACGGCTATGGCGCCAAACTCTGCAACATCTTCAGCACCAAGTTCACGGTGGAGACGTCCTGCAAGGAGTACAAGCGGAGCTTCAAACAGGTGCGGAGGTGGAGCGCGGCGACGTCTTGCTTACCTGCCAGAAGTTGCCTATAATGTTACCGGCATAATAATGTCCTCAATCGTCCTGTTTGTAACGGCAAATCAAATATACGCTGTTTTTGCAGGGCGCCTTGCAGAACATCCATCCAATGTAATGTAGTGTTGAGTTCTTCTGGTCTCACCGGCTGTGGTGTCTTGGTTGCACGGGTGCTTTGTTTCTGGGGGCCATATTTCCTCCACCCGGGGAAATAAGGTGTCGCTGAACTTTGTTGTTAACCACAGTTGTATTTAATTGTAGGTGGTGTAATGTTGTAATGTTTCTGCATTTAGACGGATCATGTTTAATATGTTTAATCTCGGCCAGATCATTAAGATATTGGAGCCATTTTGTGTTTTCACGCTGCCATACGAGTCTCTCCGGTCTTGGCCGCCTTCTTCACGGTTCTGTCGCCCACACAGACCTGGCAGAACAACATGACCAAGACGACCGACCCCAGGATCAAACACTTTGACGGTGACGACTTCACCAGCGTGACCTTCCAGCCCGACCTGTCCAAGTTCAACATGCAGAAGCTGGACAAGGACATTGTGGCGCTGCTGACCCGCCGGGCGTACGACATCGCCGGCTCCTGCCGCGGGGTCAAGGTCATGCTCAACGGGAAGAAGCTGCTGGTGAGTCCTCCCTCCCGCCGGCCGCCCCACTGACTCGTAGGGACAGGACTATCCATGTAATGGATACAATATGATTGATTTTTTTGTGTGCTATTTTTGGAGCTGACCCTGTGCTGTTACAACTGATTCCTGAATGCCGGCATGCTGTGAAGAAAACACACACAGTTCCAGCATTATGTTTTTGTGTAAAAATTATTCCGGTATCTCTGTATAAAAGGGGCTATTGTTTTGTGAACAACCATGGCCGAACCAAACAGAATATAGATGATGCTTATTGACTACAGGCAAATCCATTCTAGCGCCCTCTGTAGGACAGTACTGTTCATTAGCTTCCAATAAGACGAACGCTGATGGCAACCTACTGTACTGAAAGCAACCCGTGTGCCAGCGAGCCTCTCAAGCGGACCTGTCTCTCTGCAGGTGACGGGCTTCCGCAGCTACGTGGACCTGTATGTCAAGGACAAGCTGGACGAGACGGGCGTGGCCCTGAAGGTGGTCAACGAGTTGGTGAACGAGCGCTGGGAGGTGGGCCTGGCCATGAGTGAGAAGGGCTTCCAGCAGATCAGCTTCGTCAACAGCATCGCCACCACCAAGGTGAGGGCCCCCCCCCCCCCTCCAGGGCCGATCACGACACACAAACGCTCCTCCAATGGTGTACAGCAGAGGTCATCAGCTACATTTCACCAAGGGCCAACATTTTCTCAGCAGACACTGTGGGGGCCGGACTTTCAATTTTGTTATTATAATAGTGTGTGTGTGTGTGTGTGTGTGTGTGTGTGTGTGTGTGTGTGTGTGTGTGTGTGTGTGTGTGTGTGTGTGTGTGTGTGTGTGTGTGTGTGTGTGTGTGTGTGTGTGTGTGTGTGTACACATACACACACATATACAGGCCTAATTACCCTATTATTGTTTAATATTTAAACAAATAAAAAAAAATTGACTGCAGTTTTGATTAGCAAGAAATTTGAATCACATTGGGGCCTGAAGCAAGAGCTCTGAAGGGGCTTCTGTCTTCTGGAACTGCAACACAAGATCGTGGACGTTTATATTGTGATTTTGGTCTCGGTCTGAGAATCGGCATTACCCTAAGTGTATTTGAAGCCCACACACCTCGGACGCTACATTGGCGGCAGCGGTATTTCAATTGTGTCTTTGCTGTTGGATTAATTTTCTCTATGGACAATTACTGAACATTCTAGTCGGCTCCGCTGGCTAGCTGCACTTGTGCGGTCGTGTTGGAGCATCATGTTTGGACCGAGATGTGACAGTGTGCATGGCGACGTGGGAGACGATTATGAGAATGAAGCCGTTTGATACACGGATTAAACAGTTTGAAGCTGCTGTGCGCGCTCAGACGAGAGACACGAGCTACGCGGCTACTACCGGTGAACATTCTGAACAGAAGTTAAAGGAGGCATTTGGACAGAAACCATTCCTCCCATATTTCCAGATGTGTGTGTGTCGGCGTGGCCCCGCCAAGTGAACGAGAGTGTGGAGGTTTTTTTACGCAGCTGACATTTCCAGGCTTGTGGCTGTTTTGTGTGAGCTATTTTTGTGCATAGAAATGGGGACATTTCTGTCAGTAAGGGTTGGACGTATGTAGTCGCCGGATGGAACAGTGTTCAAGTGTTAATGCCTGGAGCGAGTAGGCGACGTCAGAGTGAAGGCAACGTTGCGTGTTCGTTGTGGTTGAAATAAATAAACGGAGGCGCGTTAACCTGGTGCTCCAAGAGTATAAGTTCCTGAGCTTTTGTTTAGTCTCCCTTCCATCTCAATCCCTGCTATTTTAAGCTCCCTACCCTGCCCTCATGCCCTCACTTTTATTATCAAATGAAGGGTGAGGGAATCTGTCAGTTGTCTTGAGGTTGACAGCTTACGCACGTCAGGGAGTTGCATAGTAAGGCCCGCCTCCAGGAAGAAAAGGTGCACGTGGAACACATGCACACGTTTCCTTGTGTATCCTAAGTGACTGCGTTTGCTGCTGTGACGTTACTGTGCGATACTCGCGTGAAGTTGCGCAAAATAATATAAAGATTGTTTCGCTCTTCCAAAAAACAGTACCCTAGATCCTGACTCTGATGCAGTTCTGAATGCAAAACAACTCCTCTTTGTTTGACCTTGAAGGTTTGACTATTTCAGGGAGACTGTGATGTCTTGTGCATTATCGTGTGTACAGCTACTGTATGCCGTCATGATTCTTTGGCTCACCGTCTAACGTTACGCTCGTCGACAGGGTGGCAGACACGTCGACTACGTGGTGGACCAGATCGTCTCCAAGCTCATTGAGGTGGTGAAGAAGAAGAACAAGGCGGGGGTCTCGGTCAAACCGTTCCAGGTGGGAAATGATGCACTGATAAAATTGTGATGCAAAAGTGACCATTCCCACTTCGTGAATCGCAATGTCTGTCAAACAATCGCAGTATGATACAGAGGTGGAAGAGTATGAAAAATATTCTACTCAAGTAAAAGTACTATTACCTGGAGGAAATTTTACTTAAGTACAAGTAAAATTACCAGTCTAAAAATGTACTAATTATGTAGACCAGAGACTCAGTACTAGTCTAGCATTATGTAGACCAGAGACTCAGTACTAGTCTAGCATTATGAGACCAGAGACTTCAGTACTAGTCTAGCATTATGTAGACCAGAGGACTGCAGTAACTAGTCTAGCATTATGAAGACCAGAAGACTCAGGCTAGTCTAGCATTATGTAGACCAGAGACTCAGTACTAGTCTAGCATTATGAAGACCAGAGACTCAGTACTAGTCTAGCATTATGTAGACCAGAGACTCAGTACTAGTCTAGCATTATGTAGACCAGAGACGTCATGACTTGTCGAGAACGGGAACAAGTGTCACGTAGTGCCCCCTGGGTAATGTAGTTTATGTAGGAAGAGACTCAATGCCCGACATTTCGCTTTTTACTCAGTAACGGATGGGATTTAAAATGTAGTGAAGTGCACAAAAAAAACTCAATTAAGTAACGCGAATAATGTTACTTTCCACCTCTGGTATGATATATTACCCTACTTCATCACCTCCTTTCCCCCGCATCCTTCCAGGTGAAGAACCACATCTGGGTGTTTGTGAACGCACTGATTGAGAATCCCACGTTCGACTCCCAGACCAAGGAGAACATGACGCTGCAGACCAAGAGCTTTGGCTCCAAGTGCCTTCTGTCAGAGAAGTTCGTCAAAGCGGTGAGTCTAGCCACCCCGCCCTCCTTTTGGATGCTTAGCAGTCCAAAAAAACCCCAAAGCATATTGTATTTGAAAAAAAACAACAGGTTGAAATATATTCCAATATTTATTGCGAAATATTTATTTTTGTCCACACATTAGTATGTCTATGATCTTAAACATAGTAACAGGGTTCTCCCTAAACAATGTTGGCCTCATAGTGGTGCTGTGCCACCATGCTGCTTTATAGCGCCTCCAGGTAACATTTGAAAATAGTTAATGTTAAGTGGACAGCCCTAGTCAGGACTATTTCAGAACAGATCCATTGTAAAGACTAGATGGGTGGAACTGTGGGAGGCATTCATTGTCACCTCCACCAGAGCAGTTCAGTAAGATCTGAAATAAGGATCACTTTCATGAAGCTGCCCCGCTACTGTGTCCCACTAACGTGTCGCACTCGTGCACATCGCAATGCATTTACCGTTAACCATATGCCCCCCCCTGTCCAGGCAACCAACTGTGGCATCGTGGAGAGCATTCTGAACTGGGTGAAGTTCAAGGCCCAGACGCAGCTCAACAAGAAGTGTTCATCGGTGAAGTACAGCAAGATCAAAGGCATCCCGAAGCTGGATGACGCCAACGACGCCGGTCCGTTTACCACGCCAGGCGTTCATTCATACCGATTATTAGAACCCTGCGGATGCTATGACGCTCTGTCACACGTTTGGCAATCGTGTCGATGCCCAGTCGCCATCAGCCAGCAGCAGAGTTGGAAAAGTGACTTAGAACAGACCTTTTTCACACCGGTGTCCTCGCAAGTCAACCGCGGTTGATGCTCAGCTAGTAGACTCCACTAATCTCCACTAATTTAGTCTACTAGCCGTGCTGCCTGGTACATAAAAGGGGCAGAGCCATCATTAGTGCGATGACACCTTGATGACACCGTCTTCTGTTTACTTGCAGCATTTTATTAAAGTTTCTTTCCAAAATAATATATAATGGCTATGAACTACGTTAAGTGTGACTATGTTAAGTGTGTGCGTGTGTATTCTCCAGGCGGCAGACACTCCTCAGAGTGTACCCTCATCCTGACTGAGGGGGACTCGGCCAAGTCACTGGCGGTCTCGGGCCTGGGGGTCATCGGGCGTGACCGCTACGGGGTCTTCCCCCTGCGAGGGAAAATCCTGAACGTGCGAGAGGCCACACACAAGCAGGTACCTCCCACCCTTCACACCTCACAGAATAAAGCCCTGTCCCACACTCATTACCTTACAGAACATAGCCTTGTCCCACTCATCACATCACAGAACATAGCCCTGTCCCACTCATCACATCACAGAACATAGCCCTGTCCCACTCATCACCTCACAGAACATAGCCCTGTCCCACTCATCACATCACAGAACATAGCCCTGTCCCACTCATCACATCACAGAACATAGCCCTGTCCCACTCATTACATCACAGAACATAGCCCTGTCCCACTCATCACATCACAGAACATAGCCCTGTCCCACTCATCACATCACAGAACATAGCCCTGTCCCACTCATCACCTCACAGAACATAGCCCTGTCCCACTCATCACATCACAGAACATAGCCCTGTCCCACTCATCACCTCACAGAACATAGCCCTGTCCCACTCATCACATCGCAGAACAAAGCCCTGTCCCACTCATCACCTCTCATCCCACTCAGACCCAACAGATTATGTTTTGCAAAATGAAGACAGTTGGCAGTTAACAATGCAGTAAAGCAAAAGCATGAGAAAAGCCTTCCATGCAGATTTCTGTTCAACATCTTTACTTTATTTTGGATAAAGCTGGTCAGATGTTTTGCCGATTGCCATGCACTCCGCGGCGCCGCTGAACTCAATGTGAGGATGTCAGGATGTCCCTGGTGAGGTTCCCTCTGAGGAACCAGACGGTTGCCATGTGTAGACTGGTGTACGCTGTGTTGGCAGATCATGGAGAACGCTGAGATCAACAACATCATCAAGATCGTGGGGCTACAGTACAAGAAGAGCTATGAGGACCCAGAGTCGCTCAAGTCCCTGCGCTACGGCAAGATCATGATCATGACTGACCAGGTGAGGGACACAGGGGTCCAGTCTATACATTGTTTTAATCTACAGAAATCACTCAAATCAATCTTAAACTCGTGGACAACAGGATCTAAAAATGTACAATAACCATAATATATCACAGAGGGATACATACCTACACCTCCACTACACGCCTACCGAATAGCTTATCAGAAAAGAGGTAGCTGACTTAACCTGTGGTGCACTGATAAGCCAACGTACCACAGGCTTGTAGCCCCACCCACCCCAGACTCTAACTGGGCCAGGTGTGGCCAATTAAGCCAACCACCAAACACACTCCCACAGTCGGCTAATGAACTAGAAAGACAGAGTAGTAGGGGTGTGGTCCGAATTGCTGTGTAGTTTGTACTTCCTCAAAGTCCGAAATGCAGAGCTTCATTCAGCTGCACCGCCGTGTTGACAGTAATTGGTCACCCGCCCGTCTACATAGCCAGGAGGGAAAATAGACTCCACCCATTCAATCGTCTTGAAGGAATAGGAGGAAATCAAGACTGAATTACATGACATTGCAATGGCTTTGATGGAAAATCATTTTCTGATGCCTAATGTGTGTGTGTGTGTTGTCCCAGGATCAAGATGGCTCCCACATCAAAGGTCTGCTCATCAACTTCTTCCATCACAACTGGCCGTCCCTGCTCAAGCACACCTTCCTGGAGGAGTTCATCACGCCCATCGTCAAGGTGAGGACACACGACGCGACCAATGCGCCACCGAGCAATCGCAGGCTACACTCTGCCGCAACCTAACGCTCCTGTTGGTCTCCTGATTATCTAGGTGAGCAAGAACAAGCAGGAGCTGGCCTTCTACAGCATTCCAGAGTTTGACGAGTGGAAGAAAAACACAGAAAACTTCAAAACCTGGCATATAAAGTACTACAAAGGTTTGTTCCTCTGATTCTATTGCGGTGCCCCTCCTGCGGGTCTAGACTATGTATTGCACATGTGTTAAACTCAAGGCCAGCCCGGCACCTCTTTTTATGTGGCCTGCGAGAGCTTGCAAAGAATATCATTTGCTTATCACACAAATCAGGCTCGGAATGGCCATCGGGAGCACCGGGAGTTATTCTGGTGGCCTGGCTGTCAATATGGCCTGCAGGTTGCAAATAAAAAAAAAAGCACATAGCCAGGCCCCTGAACTAGAGGCGGGCCGGGCCCCTGAACTAGAGGCGGGCCGGGCCGCTGAACTAGCAATATTTCAATGACACGGCTATCATAACACTGGCGCTTGAGCAGGGGGCCGGAAAAAATCACCAGAATGCAGGAAGGTCTTTGTAACAAAAACATTCTTGGTAGACCATTGGCGTTGTTTGACCGGGGCATCCGAGAGCCCCGTATGATTTATGAAATGAGGGTTTTTGTCATTTATTGTCATTATCTTTCATCCACATCACTATAATGTCCTTTGAGGTGAGGGGGTTGAATATTTCTGATTGCAACTGTATATATTTTACCCTACTTCATCACCTCCTTTTCCTCACATCCTTCCAGGTGAAGAACCACATCTGGGTGTTTGTGAACGCGCTGATTGAGAATCCCACGTTCGACTCCCAGACCAAGGAGAACATGACGTTGCAGACCAAGAGCTTTGCTTCCAAGTGCCTTCTGTCAGAGAAGTTCGTCAAAGCGGTGATGTTCTAGCCCCCCCCCCCCCCCCTTTTGGACGCTTAGCAGTCCAAAAAAAAAAAAAAAAAACAACAGGTTGAAATATATTCAAATATTTATTGCGAAATATTTATTTTTGTCCACACATTAGTATGTCTATGATCTTAAACATAGTAACAGGGTTCTCCCTAAACAATGTTGGCCTCATAGTGGTGCTGTGCCACCATGCTGCTTTATAGCGCCTCCAGGTAACATTTGAAAATAGTTAATGTTAAGTGGACCGCCCTAGTCAGGACTATTTCAGAACAGATCCATTGTAAAGACTAGATGAGTGGAACTGTGGGAGGCATCATTGTCACCTCCACCAGAGCAGTTCAGTAAGATCTGAAATAAGGATCACTTTCATGAAGCTGCCCCGCTACTGTGTCCCACTAACGTGTCGCACTCGTGCACATCGCAATGCATTTACCGTTAACCATATGCCCCCCCCCCCCCCCCCCCCCCCCCCCCCCCCCCCCCCCCCCCCCCCCCCCCCCCCCCCCCTGTCCAGGCAACCAACTGTGGCATCGTGGAGAGCATTCTGAACTGGGTGAAGTTCAAGGCCCAGACGCAGCTCAACAAGAAGTGTTCATCGGTGAAGTACAGCAAGATCAAAGGCATCCCGAAGCTGGATGACGCCAACGACGCCGGTCCGTTTACCCCGCCAGGCGTTCATTCATACCGATTATTAGAACCCTGCGGATGCTATGACGCTCTGGCACACGTTTGGCAATCGTGTCGATGCCCAGTCGCCATCAGCCAGTAGCAGAGTTGGAAAAGTGACTTAGAACAGACCTTTTTCACACCGGTGTCATCGCAAGTCAACCACGGTTGATGCTCAGCTAGTAGACTTATCTCCACTAGTTTAGTCTACTAGCCGTGCTGCCCTGGTACATAAAAGGGGCAGAGACATCATTAGTGCGATGACACCTTGATGACACCGTCTTCTGTTTACTTGCAGCATTTTATTAAAGTTTCTTTCCAAAATAATATATAATGGCTATGAACTACGTTAAGTGTGACTATGTTAAGTGTGTGTGTGTGTGTATTCTCCAGGCGGCAGACACTCCTCAGAGTGTACCCTCATCCTGACTGAGGGGGACTCGGCCAAGTCACTGGCGGTCTCGGGCCTGGGGGTCATCGGGCGTGACCGCTACGGGGTCTTCCCCCTCCGAGGGAAAATCCTGAACGTGCGAGAGGCCACACACAAGCAGGTACCTCCCACCCTTCACACCTCACAAAGCCCTGTCCCACTCATCACCTCACAGAGCATAGCCCTGTCCAACTCATCACCTCACAGAACATAGCCCTGTTCCACTCATCACCTCTCAGAACATAGCCCTGTCCCACTCATCACATCACAGAACATAGCCCTGTCCCACTCACCTCACAGAACATAGCCCTGTCCCACTCATCACCTCTCAGAACGTAGCCCTGTCCCACTCATCACCTCTCAGAACATAGCCCTGTCCCACTCATCACCTCACAGAGCATAGCCCTGTCCAACTCATCACCTCACAGAACATAGCCCTGTCCCACTCATCACCTCTCAGAACATAGCCCTGTCCCACTCATCACATCACAGAACATAGCCCTGTCCCACTCACCTCACAGAACATAGCCCTGTCCCACTCATCACCTCTCAGAACGTAGCCCTGTCCCACTCATCACCTCACAGAACGTAGCCCTGTCCCACTCATCACCTCACAGAACATAGCCCTGTCCCACTCATCACCTCACAGAACATAGCCCTGTCCCACTCATCACCTCACAGAACATAGCCCTGTCCCACTCATCACATCACAGAACATAACCCTGTCCCACTCATCACCTCACAGAACATAGCCCTGTCCCACTCATCACCTCTCAGAACATAACCCTGTCCCACTCATCACATCACAGAACATAGCCCTGTCTCACTCATCACCTCTCAGAACATAGCCCTGTCCCACTCATCACCTCACAGAACATAGCCCTGTCCCACTCATCACCTCACAGAACATAGCCCTGTCCCACTCATCACCTCACAGAACATAGCCCTGTCCCACTCATCACCTCTCATCCCACTCAGACCTAACAGATTATGTTTTGCCAAATGAAGACAGTTGGCAGTTGCAGTAAAGCAAAAGCATGAGAAAAGCCTTCCATGCAGATTTCTGTTCAACATCTTTACTTTATTTTGGATAAAGTTGGTCAGATGTTTTGCCGATTGCCATGCACTCCGCGGCGCCGCTGAACTCAATGTGAGGATGTCAGGATGTCCCTGGTGAGGTTCCCTCTGAGGAACCAGACGGTTGCCATGTGTAGACTGGTGTACGCTGTGTTGGCAGATCATGGAGAACGCTGAGATCAACAACATCATCAAGATCGTGGGGCTACAGTACAAGAAGAGCTATGAGGATCCAGAGTCGCTCAAGTCCCTGCGCTACGGCAAGATCATGATCATGACTGACCAGGTGAGGGACACAGGGGTCCAGTCTATACATTGTTTTAATCTACAGAAATCACTCAAATCAATCTTAAACTCGTGGACAACAGGATCTAAAATGTACAATAACCATAATATATCACAGAGGGATACATACCTCCCACTACACGCCTACCGAATAGCTTATCAGAAAGGTGTTTGTGCAGGTAGCTGACTTAACCTGTGGTGCACTGATAAGCCAACGCACCACAGCTTGTAGCCCCACCCACCCCAGACTCTAACTGGGCCAGGTGTGGCCAATTAAGCCAACCACCAAACACAAACACTCCCACAGTCGGCTAATGAACTGGAAAGACAGAGTAGTCGGGGTGTGGTCCGAATTGCTGTGTAGTTTGTACTTCCTCAAAGTCCAAAATGCAGAGCTTCATTCAGCTGCCCCGCCCGTGTTGACAGTAATTGGTCACCCGCCCGTCTACATAGCCAGGAGGGAAAATAGACTCCACCCATTCAATCATCTTGAAGGAATAGGAGGAAATCAATAGACTGAATTACATGAGATTGCAATGGCTTTGATGGAAAATCGTCTTTTGATGCTTAATGTGTGTGTGTGTGTGTTGTCCCAGGATCAAGATGGCTCCCACATCAAAGGTCTGCTCATCAACTTCTTCCATCACAACTGGCCGTCCCTGCTCAAGCACACCTTCCTGGAGGAGTTCATCACACCCATCGTCAAGGTGAGGACACGCCGACGCGACCAATGCGCCACCGAGCAATCGCAGGCTACACTCTGCGCAACCTAACGCTCCTGTTGGTCTCCTGATTATCTAGGGTGAGCAAGAACAAGCAGGAGCTGGCCTTCTACAGCATTCCAGAGTTTGACGAGTGGAAGAAAAACACAGAAAACTTCAAAACCTGGCATATAAAGTACTACAAAGGTTTGTTCCACTGATTCTATTGCGGTGCCCCTCCTGCGGATCTAGACTATGTATTGCAACGTGTTAACTCAAGGCCAGCCCGGCACCTCATTTTATGTGGCCTGCGAGAGCTTGCAAAGAATATCATTTGCTTATCACACAAATCAGGCTCGGAATGGCCATCGGGAGCACCGGGAGTTATTCTGGTGGCCTGGCTGTCAATATGGCCTGCAGGTTGCAAATAAAAAAAAAAGCACATAGCCAGGCCCCTGAACTAGAGGCGGGCCGGGCCCCTGAACTAGAGGCGGGCCGGGCCGCTGAACTAGCAATATTTCAATGACACGGCTATCATAACACTGGCGCTTGAGCAGGGGGCCGGAAAAAATCACCAGAATGCAGGAAAGTCTTTGTAACAAAAACATTCTTGGTAGACCATTGGCGTTGTTTGACCGGGGCATCCGAGAGCCCCGTATGATTTATGAATAGTGAAAATAATATATTTTTTATTAAAAACAAAACAAAACAAGTTTTGGATCATCTGTGTCATTCAATCAGCAGAATACTTTACAATTTACACAACTTGGCACGCTCGTATTTTGTGTGCGTGAGCGAGAGAGAAAAACAGAGAGAAACAAAGAGGGAGAAACAGAGAGAGAGCTCATTGCTTAACTCGTTTTCAACAAGTTCACACATACCAGTACCTAAACTATAATGTCCGTCCCTCTGTGTCTGAATCTCGTCGGCACCAGATTCAGACACGGAGAGAAAAGAGTTTCCCGGTCAATAAAAACGATGCCTTGTGTTCCAGGTTTGGGTACGAGTACAAGCAAAGAAGCCAAGGAGTACTTTTCGGAGATGGAGCGACACCGCATCATGTTCCGGTACAGCGGCACGGAGGACGACTCGGCCATCACTCTAGTGAGTTGACCGCCTGAATACTGGGATGACCGGGCCAGGATTGTTGTACTGCTTATTGTGCCTTTTTGATGTTTGATGAGGTCCTTGGAGGTGTGTGGTGTGGCAAAGACATTTGAAAGTAAAAAATAACACCGACTGGCCACTATGGCTGCCGTTAACTACGAGTTAGGAAACCGCGTCTGGGCGTGGATGCACCCACTGAGCGATGTGCTCTCTCCTCTCAGGCCTTCAGCAAGAAGAAGACGGATGACCGGAAGGAGTGGCTGACGAACTTCATGGAGGACCGGAGGCAGCGCAGGATGCACGGCCTCCCTGAGGTAGATCTATGAACAACCACAAAAATGGATGAACCGTCAAGGATTACCTGTGTTTTTGATGTCTCTCATTGTGTGATCATATTGAGTTTAGCGACACGTCACAAACCCTTGGTCCGTCTTGTGTGTCCCCAGCAATACCTGTACGGTACCCAGACCAGGCACCTCTCCTACAATGACTTCATCAACAAGGAGCTCATCCTCTTCTCCAACTCGGACAACGAGAGGTCCCTGCCCTCTCTCGTGGACGGTACATTGGAAACGCTCTAAAGCTGGGGCCACACCGCACGAAAATAGCCCCTTTTCCAGTCTCATAACAGCCCTCGTCTTTGTGTGCGTGTGTGTTTTTCAGGTTTCAAGCCGGGCCAAAGGAAGGTCCTCTTCACCTGCATGAAGAGGAACGACAAGCGGGAGGTGAAGGTGGCCCAGCTGGCCGGTTCTGTGGCGGAGATGTCGGCCTACCATCATGGAGAGGTGCGCTCTCCATATGACCCCCTTGCAGCTAACCCAGCGAACTAAGCCCACGTGTAGAGTTAGCGGCACTTTAATTAATCCCATGAGGGAAGTTCAGGTGTAAAGCACAGTGCTGTGTGGGGACAAATTCAAAATAATGGTTAAAGGGGCTCTCTAATACCACTAGGTGTGAGTTTAAAATGTGTCATTGTGACTAAGTGACAATGGTAGTGCCCAACTAGATGTATGCTGACTAGATCAGTCTACCAGCCTACAAGCAGATCTAGTGAGCATACATCTAGGTGAATACTCCCACTTGTGATGTCACAATGACAATTTTAGACACATGACAGTTATTACTGTCCAACATCATGTGCAATACTGTGGTGTTCTTTGACCAATCGTCCTGTCCTATCTGTTCTCCGGCCCACAGCAAGCCCTCATGATGACCATCGTCAATTTGGCGCAGAACTTTGTGGGCAGCAACAATGTGAACATCCTACAGCCCCTGGGTCAGTTCGGTACCCGCATCAACGGCGGCAAGGATGCTGCCAGCCCCCGTTACATCTTTACCATGCTCAGGTGAGACCTCACCTGTCTGTCTGTTCTTATTGTTTTTATTGTTCTTTAAATTACTTGCATTAAATGATACATAAAAAAATAGTTTTTTACTGGAATGATTCATTGCTAGCTCTGATAGCCGGAGGTATAGCAGCTTCTAAAGTGCTCCTCTCTCCCCACCCAGTCCTCTAGCCAAGCTCATCTTCCCCGCCGTGGACTCCAACCTGCTCAAGTTCCTGTACGACGACAACCAGAAGGTGGAGCCCGAGTGGTACATCCCCATCATCCCCATGGTGCTGGTGAACGGTGCCGAGGGTATCGGCACGGGCTGGGCCTGCAAGCTGCCCAACTACGACCCCCGCGAGATCGTCACCAACATCCACCGCATGCTCAACCACGAGGAACCGCTGCCCATGGTCAGTCAACACCCTTATTTTCTGCATTTCAAGTTAAGTTTGGCTTTAGCTTCAAGCTTTTACTGTCTGGAAATGTGCATTTTTTTCAAATTCATTCATCTCATTTGCAACCCAACCAGCTCCCCAGTTACAAGAACTTTAAAGGAGTGATCCACGAGCTGGGTCAGAACCAGTACCTGGTCAGTGGAGAGATCTCCGTCATTGACAGGAACACCATTGAGATCACGGAGCTGCCCATCCGCACCTGGACCCAGGTAGCCCCCCCCCTCCACCAGAGATGTTATAATGTCACATGACATTAGAATCTGAATATTTTTTTGAATAAATAAAATGTGGCTATTGCATTTTTATGTATGTATGGTGATGCATATCACAGCACACCCCCAAGTATTTATCGTATCTTTTTTGACTTTTAATTATTTTTCTCTTTATTTCTCTCTCTCTGTGTCTCTCCCTTTCGTCCTGTCTATCTCTGCCTGTCTGTCTCTCTGGCTCCCAGTCCTACAAGGAGTCGGTCCTGGAGCCCATGCTGCAGGGCACGGACAAGACCCCGGCCCTGATCAACGACTACAAGGAGTACCACACAGACTCCACTGTCAAGTTCCTGGTTCGCATGTCTGAGGAGAAGCTGGCACAGGCCGAGTCGGCCGGGCTGCACAAGGTCTTCAAGCTGCAGTCCCCCTTGACCTGCAACTCCATGGTGAGACACACGCGTGCACGCACACACACACATTCATAAAAGAATGCATAAAAGTAAGACTGGATGGATATTATGTTGACTGTAAACTCACCATGATGGATACTTTTACACACTGTAAACCCCAGCATGTAAAAGCATCCAGCAAACTCCACTCCAACAAGTAAGAGTAACACATCGTGTTGTGTTTTCCTACTGCCCACGATGTCAGGTGCTGTTCGACCACATGGGCTGTCTGAAGCGCTACGACTCGGTGCAAGACATCCTGCAGGAGTTCTTCCAGCTGCGGCTGCACTACTACAAGCTGCGGAAGGACTGGCTGCTGGGCAGCCTGGGGGCCGACGCCGCCAAGCTCTCCAACCAGGCCCGCTTTGTGCTGGAGAAGATCGAGGGCAAGGTCGTCATCGGTGAGACACCACACACACACACACACACACACACACACACATGCACACCCACAGGGGCAGCAGTAGCTCAGGAGGTAAGAGGTCTGGCAACAAGAAGGTTGCTGGTTCGATCCCTGGGCTCCGCCTCCTAGCTAAGTGTGGAGGTGTCCCTGAGCAAGACACCACCTAACCCTAACTGATCCTGACGTGTTGGTTGTTACCTTGCATGGTTGACACCGCCGTCGGTGTGTGAATGTGAATGTGTGGCAACTGTAAAGCTATTTGGATAAAAGCGCTCTATGAATGAAATCCATGTATCATTCACACACACACTCTATCCGTCCAACGATCCACTCCTTTGTGTCTCTACTTTATCTTCCTAGAGAACAAGTCCAAGCGTGAGCTGCTCCGGATGTTGGTGCAGAAGGGCTATGAGTCTGACCCGGTGGTGGCCTGGACCAAGGCCCAGGAGAAGGTACTGCCTCCTGCAGGGCCAGGATGGACACACACCCCCACGTGCACACTCACACACGCGCGCACACACGTCCATTCAGTTCCCGTCTTCAGATGTTGAAAGGGGAGCGAGCCGACCCGGTGTTCTCCTGATGTCGGGGAGTAACTGCTTCACGCTCTGCAGTATTCACTCTGCAGAGGAGACATCGTTATTTAACCCCCCCCCCCGCCCCCCCCCCCCCCCGTATGAAGTCCGCGCTCGCTCACATCATACAACAGCTGCGAGCGTCACGGCTCCCCCTGTTAATGGCCAAAACACACGTCACAGCAAGTACTCGGCGTGCGCATACGCGGGATGGCTGCTGCGCGTATCCTTGCATTCGCGTGATGCGTCACTTGTAGAACGAGAGTCTTCTCGGGATAAGTTACAAATCTGTCCAATGTTTTTTGGCTGACCTGCCTCCTAGTGGACATAGCTTTTACACATCGGTGTTGACGTAAAGTACGTGGTGTACGCGAGCAGTGCGGCCGTACACGTACTTAACGGCGCCCCCCCCCCCTCTGGCCCTCCCCGGCAGGCCCTGGAGGAGGATGAGCGCGACGGCAACGAGAGCGACGGCTCCGTGGACTCGGGCTCGTCGGCGGGGCCCAACTTCAACTACATCCTCAACATGCCGCTGTGGTGCCTGACCAAGGAGAAGGTGGACGATCTGCTCAAGCAGCGGGACGTCAAGGTACGCACGGCCCCCCCCCCCCCCCGCCTCGGACGCTTTAAAGGGGCCCTGTTATAGCACCAGGTGTGAGCGCGATTAGCCTTTGGGAGCGGTTTCAAAATTGTCATGTTACTTACGTTCCAAGTCGGAGTGTCCGCCTAGATGTATGCTGACTAGATCAGTTTACCAGTCGGTACAATCCACTGGGTATTGAGGTATATATTGAGGTAGACACTCCCACTTGTGATGTCATTTTTCGTCACAATGACAATTTTATTTACGTGACATGACGGCTTGTAATAGCTAATCATGCTAATCACCTGTGGTTTAATAGGGTGCCTTTACGAAGTTTGCTGACGGTAGCTCAAGCTGCTACCACGCTATCCATGTAGGCAATATGCCTCGTAGCAATTACGCGATGGAAGATGATTGGAAAGCTGCTGAGTGCGTGCGTGTTTGTTTGTCTGTGTACGCGCAGAAGGCGGAGCTTAACGACCTGGATAGGAAGTCGCCAGAGGACCTGTACAAGGAGGACCTGGCGGTGTTCATTGAGGAGCTGGACGTAAGCCACGCCCCATTCCCCATTCCCCCGCCGCAGGACGGGACCCGACATATGCACTGCTGGTGGTGGTGAATCTCATCACCTCCTGCTGAAACCCTCTCCCTGATATGTATAATGCATATACATACATACATACATACATACATACATACATACATACATGCATAGTACATGCATATCTAAAATTGGAAAACCTAAAGCCAGTTATATTTTAGGGCCGAACAACACGGTGAAATAAATCATTGTGTTGTGATTATTTTGACAGATATTGCAATTGCGATATGATTAGTAGGAAATGATTTTCATTTTCACCGGAAAAATATCCATGATGTGACATTTGTTGGGGTCTGAATAAAAAAAATGTTTTCTTGCATCTGGATGACATTTTAGGCCCACAGCACGACTACTACATTTATAATGGTGTTATAAATGTTCATTTGCATTACCCTTATCAAAAATGATATTGCGCTCTCGATAATACGTCGTCTAACCCCTAGTTTGTCTGAATCAACATGAACTCACAACCAGTCATTGGTACTAAACGCTGTTGTTGTTGTTGTCAGAGCGTGGAGGCACAGGAGCGAGATGAGCAGAGCATGAGTCGCACCACCAAGCTGATGAAGGGCAAGGTGGGCAAGCCCAAGGTGAAGAAGGTCTACCTGGAGGAGACGCTGCCGTCGCCGTTTGGCCGGCGCGTGGAGCCGCCCAGCCAGCCCATGAAGTCAGACCCCTCCAAGAAGTTCCTCAAGAAGAAGAAGGTAAAGGCTAGCGACTGTAAAGGCGTATTAGAGGCCTGTGTCTCATGAAATGCAGGCTAAAACGAATTGTAAGCAGGATGACGAGTGCAGGATGACGAGTGCCTTGTCGTTCTCAAAATATTTTTGTACTAATGTACTACTAAGTTATGTACCAATTTCACCCGTTTTTATTTGCCACGTGTGAAGCAGTACTTCACCGTAGGCATGAATGCGAGTACAAGTGGCTCTACAGGACTGGTCATGTGACGTCTGCCTTCCCCCAGGGTGACCCTGACCTGATGTTGAAGCTGGAGTTTGACGAGGACGGCGAGGTAGCCGCCAAGGAGAATTCGTCCGTGTCTGCAGCCGCCGTCGTCAAGCCGAAGGTGGCGCGCGTCAAGCGGGAGAAGAAAGAGCCAGGTCGGCGCGTTTTACCAAATACTTTTTGCTTTAAAACCTCCCTACCTCTCCCCGACCTTCTCATCAAATTGAGATCAATTTTCTTCTGCTCTTCATCTGCTATTCTGTGTTTGTCTATTTTGATGCTGTACGTTGTAGTGCAGCTTCTCCTTCTGAACAAATGTAATTTTCTTAGTCTTACAACCTTACAACCACACTGTTTATAAACCAAAAGAGGAATAATTTTCCTTGCTATAAAAGCAATTCTGACTACTTCGTAAATTAATTTCACCCGATAGAGGTAGCCATGCTTGAACGCTAGTAGTTTGATTTATTCTAAAAGATTAACTTTAATCTTGAAATGTTTATTCTCAACTTTTGACTTTATTCAACAACAAAAAAAAGTCTTCCTCTTCAGAATTTTCTTTTATAACTACAAACTAATACTAAAAGTTTGATGTTTCGACATCATTGTCGAAATGCTAAATAAAAAACCTTCCTCCTCTCCTTTGTTCCCCGTATTCCTGGCCCAATACTGTTCCGTAATGAAGTACTGAGAGTAGGTCTTGGTGATAGACTTTAAAATATCACAACATTTCATGGTACGCCCCTGGTCCAGGTGTCTAACTCAGTTGAGACCAAATGCTACTTTTGATAGAAGATATACCCTCTGTGCGCTAAAAAACATTTAACTTTAACATGTCTCATTACCTTTAAATGAGGAATATACACTCAAATCTAGAGATATTTAGGCCAACGTGTGTTGCATTGCAATTCAATAATCGAAAAGGTGAGCAACAAAACCTTAGGTCCATCTCCAGGTCCCTGATCTCGCATATAGCAACTCGTCGGCTTGCAGGCTGCATTCGGCCCCCGGGTCGCATGTTGGACACCACTGGGTTAGAGAGACGTGCGGAGCGAGGATGGTCTATATTTAGCCTGCTAGATATCCTTGGACGCATCAGCAAGCCTCTTGATCTCGTCTTGAGCAGTTTACACGACACATTATGGTTTCCATTGTCATGTGTGTATGTCTGTCTGTCTGGCCTTGATGATACACTTTTTGGGGTATCGGTTGGACTTGTATTCTGCCTTTTTTCCTTCTCTTTTAAAACTTTTTGTCGTGTCCGTGCTGCAGGAACGCCCAGGGTGAAGAAGACCCCGGTGCCCAAGGGCACGCCCACAAAGAAGGTGAAGAAGCGCAACCCCTGGTCTGACGAGGAGTCTCAGAAGTCTGACAGCGAGCTGGACGAGAGCGAGCCCATCATCCCCCGGGAGACCAAGTCTCAGAGGGCCTCAGGTACGACCCGTACACAACATGCCCCGGAAAAAGTCACTATTGTACAATTGTGTAATTTACAATTGTAAAATGTAATATAAAAAAATTGTTAAATATAACATTTTAAAATTGTAAAATGTAGTGTTTTATAAAGAGGAAAAGATTTTCTTTGAAGTCTGGTGAGTGTTCAACAAGAGAGGGCTATCAATAATAGGTCGTGATGATGTAACGCGTTGCTCTGAAGCTGCAGCTTTGACGCAACACGTGTGCAACAGAGCTTCCTGTTCCACCGAGGAGCTGCTGGGCACCGTGGCGTGCTCACTGTTGTGTTAATCACCAGTCATCCACCAAGGACGCCCCTTAAGTGTCTGAAGCATCATCATGAAACCCCTCCACCTCCTCCTCCACCTCCACCTCCACCTCCACCTCCTCCTCGTCCACCTCCTCCTCCTCCTCCTCCTTCTTGGGGCTGCTCTTGCTGCTGCTGCTGCTGCTGCTGCTGCTGCTACTGCTGCTGCTGCTGCTGCTGATGGAGGTGGTGGAGGTGGTGGTGGTGGTGGTGGTGGAGCCGGAGCTGTCTGCTTCCCGCGGCGACCCCCCCTCCGATCCACCGTCGTCCCGCCCCCCACCACCACCACCACCACCACCATCATCATCATCACCTCCACTGCTTCTGCTGCTGCTGCTGTGGGTGTCCTGGCCCTCAGAGTTCTCCAGCATCTCCTGGATGAGGGGGGGCATGGAGCCGGGGATCTCCATCTTCAGGGAGATGACGCGCTCGGCTCCTGCGGGGGTTAAGGGGATCAGCACACTTGACATGAGTTCAATGAGCCAACAGACCCTCACAGGATCTACGACATAGATGTTGTAGGTCCTGCATTCCCAAGTAAGTCAATGTTTTGGCTTAATAATATAATAGCAGCGCGGCGTGTGCACCTTTGGCGCTGATGCTGCGCAGGTCTGTGATCTTCATGAGCGTCTTAGGGAACATGTGAGGCTTGCTGGGCCGGCGCTTCCTCACGTAGATCTTCAAGGCCTCCAGCAGCGGCTCCTGCAGCTTGTCCACCTTGGATGGGTCCTCCAGGTCCTGGCGGTCTGGACACACACACACACACAAACAGGCAAAGACACAGACAGACAGACACACAGAAACCCTTTGTTTTTACACTGTTTTCAAATCACAATCTTGCATGACATGATATAGTTTTGGCCAGGACATGTGATCCATTTGGACATGTTTCCAGGACGACCCTGGCCCCTGTTAAGACATTGGTAATGCAAGCCCTTAATAGAGTGGAGCCCATGTTGTGCAGATCTACTGAACATTCAAGTGTTTATATACAGTATGTATGCAAATACAGTTCACAGGTTGGCACTCCCAGCTAATTAAAGGTACTGTAAGTAGGATTTAACGTAAATTAGAGCGTAATTTGTCAAACAAAAATGCCACGTAGCCGTGTAGGCATCCGTCAGCTCTTAGTGAGTAAAATGTGTTTGGATTTGACTGCGCTGAAGTCCAACCCCTCCCCACTCCTGAATGAACTCCTGGAAACACCAACTATCATTTGACTTGCAAAATCATGTCATGGATATTTTATATCCTTTAAATATCCATTAATTAATCGTACCTCATCTTTTACTTCATCGTTTGATATTCTTCTAAAAGTCGCAGAGGGTGGAGTTGATTGCTTATCGTTGTCTTTCTTCTATCATAACTTAAAATCGTATATATCCTCAATCTGCATGTGCTGCACGCTCACAACGAACGCGACAAATCCATGAGAAGAACCCCAATTCCAGGACGTTCACCAACAGACTGACACCTTCACTCCACTACCAGCGTGCACCACAAGGTGGCAGTGTGTACACGAGCAACTGCATGTATGTTTGCAGGCCTGAGACTGGATGACTTTCTTTGATGGTGGATCATGATAGCTCACCAAGCCAACGCACAAGGTTAAGGAGGAGTGTCGGAATCTCTCTCTCTCTCTCTCTCTCTCTCTTTCTCTCTCGCTCTCTCTGGATTATGCAATCGTCTGTAATCGTCTCTCGTTCTCCGGGGAGGATTGGTTCACACAGAAGGCAGTAGCAACGACACAACATCGACATGGACACACGTGTCTGACAAATTATGATGATGTGACGCTCCGAGAGAATGAAAGGGAGGCGTTGGACAGAGAGACAGAGAGAGAGAGAGAGAGAGAGAGAGAGAGAGAGAGAGAGAGAGAGATAGCGAGGTGAGAGGGGCAGCAGTGAGAGAGGTGAAAGGAGGGTGGAGAAGGAAATAAGAGTGAGAGAGATACAGATGGAGACAGAGATAAATTGTTTTGCCACACTGGAGGTTAAGAGTTGAAGTGTCCTTTATTTCGATGAACTATCCTCCTCCATCCATTGAATGAAAAGGATGGAAATGATGATTACAGGTTGTTGTTGTTGTTATGGTTACTGCTGAGAGGATAAGATGTAAGAAGCTAACTGTGATTGAGTTTCTGCCTTTTTTGACACTTTTTGTACTACACTTCATCATGGTACAAGACACGCAAAAGGCCTTGACAGTCCCATGTTTTACACCCCGTGGTACCGAGAACTTCTTGATAAAGTGTACAGCTTCCAAAGTGGCCGAAGCTGAGTAAAGTGTTGGGGAAAGTTGCTCACTCTTCAGATAACCTTGTGAAACACAACCACACTCTCCATCGCTCTCTCTCTCTCTCTCTCTCTCTTCTGTTTATCTGTTTCTCTGCGCCCATCCTCAGACAAACAAACAAAAAACTGCCAAAACCCGACGGTGTAAACACACTCACACTCTTTCTCTCTGTTGATTTGGCGTTTCAGTGATAGAGACCTTATGCTGACCTGACTCCAGTCTCCTGACGAAGAAGAAAACATAAAAAAAAAACATACAAAAAACACATTTCTGGAGGCTGAAAAATAAACACAAATACCCTCAACTTCCTAGTCGGGAAGTTGCAAAAAGTTCCTTGATTTGACGTACAACTATGGCTGCCCACACCATTCAAATTTCATTTCTAATACTTTTTGCTTTGAAAACACATCTAAATGTGACCTTCGGCATTATAGCACAGATGCCACTTTAACTCCAGCAATCAACACACGGCTACACGAGTTAGTTATTTAAAAACCCATAACATTGAAATGCAGCGTTAATAAAGTGAATCACATAAACGTCCTGATGTTTCCCAATAACTTCCCCGCTGGCTCCAACGCACGTGACTTGTGTCGGTTTGCACGTCACCGGCTAGCGACTTCCACACCTCCCACTATAAAACCACCCCACCACCACCACCACCACCACCACCGTACACCACTCCTCCTCCTCCTCCTCCTCATCCTCACCTCCGGAGATGAGGCAGATGGCGCTGAGCAGACCCGTCTCCGTGTCGTCCATCTCGATGGGCAGCAGCTGGCTGGCGAAGGTGAACACCAGGTCGGTGAGCGGGCCAAAGCCGGCGTTGTGCATCTGGGTCCGGTTCAGCGTCAGCCCGTCCGAGAAGGTCATGGTGTCCTGGTCGGGCGTGTAGCGCGTGCAGATGCGCAGATCTGTACCCGGAGCATGCGAGGGGAAGGGGGGGGGGAGGGGGGAGGGGGGTTAAGACAAGAGAGAGAGAGGCCATGCGGCGAGACAGGACAAGTGACTGAGATGATGGGTTTGGGGGGGGGGTCTGACTGGTTTGACTGGTCGGGAGATTCGGTAGGGGGGCGCATTTCAAACGGTGAGTTTCAAACTACACAAGAGAGAGATAGACACAGAGAGAGAGATAGACAGAGAGAGAGGGAGGGAGAGAGAGAGAGAGAGAGAGAGAGAGAGAGAGAGAGAGAGAGGGCAACGTAACAAAAGCATTGACCTTCCCTGTGACGAAAAGGAAAAAGCATACTGCGATCTCACACAATGTTCCTGTGTATGTGTGTGAGAGAGAGAGAGAGAGAGAGAGAGAGAGAGAGAGAGAGAGAGAAGAGAGAGAGAGAGAGAGAGAGAGACACAGAGAGACACGGAGAGAGAGAGAGAGTGTGTGGTGCGCGTGTCCTTTAATGAAGAGATGAGGCACGCAGACACGGGGGCCGCTGTTAGCCTTTGAAGCTAGGTGAGTGGGCCGGTTCTGACAGTGAGTGGCAGCCCGTGCATAACATGAAACAGAATAAAACATGGCTGCTGGCGGTGACTCTCGCACCGGCTGGCCGGGGCTGGGCAGCCCGCAGACACACGCACACACACACACACACACACACACAAACACACACACAGGTGCGCACACACTCACATACAGACGCACGCACGCACACACACACACACACAAAGCTACATGCACACACGTACGCACACGCGCACAAACTCCTATACGGCCTCACACACTTTCTCACATGCACACAAATGGCATATAGACAGACCCAACAGACATTTGGTACACTCATATATGAACTAATACCCTATACACACACACGCATGCACGCACGCACGCACGCACGCACGCACACACACACACACACACACACACAGGTGCGCACACACTCACATACAGACGCACGCGCACGCACACACACACAAACTCCTATACGGCCTCACACTTTCTCACATGCACACAAATGCATATAGACAGACCCAACGGACATTTGGTACACTTCATATATGAACTAATACCCTATTCACACACACACACACACACACACACACGCACACACACACGCACACACACACACACACACACACCACACACACACACACACACACACACAGGTGCGCACACACTCACATACAGACGCACGCGCACGCACACACACACAAACTCCTATACGGCCTCACACACTTTCTCACATGCACACAAATGCATATAGACAGACCCAACAGACATTTGGTACACTCATATATGAACTAATACCCCATACACACACACACACACACACACGCGCACGCACACATGCAAACAACAGTCACACTCACACACACATTTAAAAGCACAAGCGTTCTGATCTTTGGTGTGATCTTTAGAAGCCCTGATTACAGAAATCGCTGCGTATGGAAGAGAGCTGTGTGTTCATATCTGCACTGGAGACAGAAACGCATCATGTGTCTATGTGTGTATGTGTGCATGTGTGTGTATGTGTGTGTTTATCACTTCTAGTGCCCATGAGTCAAGTGAAAAAGTCCAAAAAACGTGAACCTTATAATTTAAGTTCAAATGCATTTTGGCCTCAACTCTTCTCCCCTCTAAATGGATGGGTCAGTAGCCCAGGGTGTTCGCTGCCCCTGGTGTCCCGCAAAGATAAACACTTAAGAATGCATCTGCATTTTTATTGCACCATTCCTGCTTTTTCTGCATGATACGAAATATCTGAATTGAAATTATTTAATCATGTATTCCCCTTGGAAAGCATGGGAGCTGCTATTGGCCGAACTGCCTTCACTGCCTACTTATTGATCTGTGTTTGGTCCGCTGTGCTATCCAGCCTGTGTACTGTTAGTTTATTTTTATTCTGTTGATTTCTCTATTGAACTGTATTGCTATGCAACCTGGCACAAGAATTTCCTTCGGTTCCATCTTATCTCATCTTATCTTACCGCTTCCTAAAAAAACTACACGAGGGGAAGTACTTTCTCAGCAACTTTGTTCTGTAAATATATCTATTTTTTTGAGTATCTTGACTGTCTTTCTTTCACTAATTAAAACTCGACTCACAGTTACAACGCTCATTCCTTGGTTTGAAGGGACCAAATAATATATGTATGTAGATTGTGTTGTCATGGCTTCAATCTTTCCAAAAAAGAAACAACTTACCACGAGGGAAAAACTAGAACATGAAAGCAGACGACACAATCGTGTGTGTTAATTGGACCTTACTTATTCTTCCATATTTGTAAATAAAGGACTAAAAGGACAGCATCATCTTGCCATTGCCTGTATCCTCCTTTGCAGCAATAAAAAAAACTTGGCAAGCACTGATAAACCAAACAACCTGTAGCCAGTGCAACAACAAGCTAAAGCGTCCTGTCCGGACACCAATGTCCTTAGAAAACGTGTCTGTAAAGGTTTAAAAATACCTGTTTAGTAGGCAGGCCACTGTAGAAATACATTTGATAAAATCTTATTCTGAATATTTCCATAACAAAACAGGAAACCCTGACTCCGTGAGCCCTCGTTAGTGCTGGGTTTCCGGAGCAGGTGAAGCTGTTAGTCTACCACTCAAAGGTTTTGCTCCAGAGGATTATCCAAAACTTCTGGATCTGAGATTACCAGTATACCAGATACCCATCACCACCACCACCACCGGCGGCAGTTACCAACACCACGCTGTGTCTTAAATAGAAGTGGAAATTAGAAGCCACATGAGAGTGCAAACAACACAGAGTCGAGCCGTTCGAACATGTAAAGCCTCCCGGCGTTGTTCCGGATGTAAAACCTTTCCAGCATTTCAACTCTTGCACTAATTTATGTGGGGGTCCGGCAGCCTGTGTGACTCCAGGGGCAATAGATGGAAGATACTGTTCCGCTGTCCCTAACCTCCGCCGTCATCTCCTTCACCTGATTAGCACAGAGTGCTAATGAAATCAACCAGCTCTGCCGCTCCTCAAGTTCTGCTCAGAGCGCAGGTGCCGCTCAGAGAGAGAGAGAGAGAGAGACAGAGAGAGAGAGAGAGAGAGAGAGCGAGAGAGAGACAGCGAGAGAGAGAGACAGCGAGAGAGAGAGAGAGAGTTATCATTAACATTAACACGCTGCATTGCCCAACTTAACAACTCCTTAATTATCCAAACTTCACTCCACTCCCCAGCTGCCTGTCTCTTCGCTGATGATGTGAACTCTTTAACTCTAAGGTGGGCCGCATACTTACGGCACAAAAAAGTATCGCGGTGAAATCAAACAAAAGCAATACATCGCCAGAGTTATTTTTGGCTCTCCTTGAATCTCCAAGATTCTGAATCGTTGCCGAAATCTCTTCAGATGACGGCAATTCAAACATTGTGTGTTATTGGTCAGATGGCCGGCATGATTTATTTAGCTATGAATGACGCACAAGGTGAACAACACTGAAGTACACAAACAAGGATTAGGTCTGTTCAATATCCACCATAAAGATTAAGGAGTGAGTGAATACAATTTTCTAAATTTTTACATTGGTAACCATAAATATGTCAATGCTATGATGTCATGGCATTACACACACACATACCGACCTATAGATATGGTATTCTGAGCTGCCCTTGAGAAATATACTGTAGATGTACTTTAACGACGAAGCTTAAAGGCGTTATTGTAGCTCCACTTCTCAATGGCGGAGAAACATCTCTTTTCTACTCCATTTATAACTTACCTACAGTAGTTTTAAATACATATTATCATGTTGGGTAATGGGGATCTTCCAGTGAATGTCCAGAATCACTGCCACTTAACCCTAACTAGGGTTTGAATCCCATCCCCTTTTGGATCCTTAGCACTTGTTATGTTTGTACGTCCCGTCAATTAAAATGTCACTGAGCGTTGTGTAGCATCTTATCCTAGCTAGCTTGCTGTTGTACCAGCAAGGGGTTAACCTAGCAATGTGCTTCAAATCTTACTGTACCGTCAGTGTGTATTGTTGTTTCAGTCACTACACTGGACAAATATACTTTGTATAATTTGTTAGCGGAGACTGGACAAACTTGTCTGCTGTGTAAAAAGTGTGACTGTAATCCCAACACTCCCAACAGCCTGTGTGTTTCAATGTGAATGCGTTCTGCAGTATGAATACACACCAGGATGTCCAGGCAGGCAGCTTTGAGCAGCGTGATCTGGTCGGCGATGGTCAGGCCGGTGAAGCCCGGCACTCGCTTGGCGAACTCCACGATCTTAATGATGCACTTGGTGGCCAGTTCACTGAACTTGTCCCACAGGCCCAGGTCCAGACGCACGCGGTGGTCCGCACTGGAGTTCTGCAACGCACACACAATTCATGGCGGGGTATGATTTATATAGCTATGAATGAGCACAAGGTGAACAACACTCGCACACGATACGTATAAACAAGGTACAAGTGGACTTAATGCACGACTGTGTTGATTGGTTACCTAGTTGGACTCAGTAAACCTAATCCATCACATTGCTCAGAAGCCACAAATATTCTATGTTTAATTGTAGATAAATCGTGATATATTATTTTTTATATTTTACTGTGTGGAGGTAGATATAGCAGTAATCGTCTCATTAAAATAAATTTGGTATTGTATGAAATTTTAGAACTTATTCACCCTCAAAACTCAATGATCTGGTCGTTATATCCATTTTTTTACATTTTGTAAACTTCGTAGATGATTCAAAAACTATAGATCTAAATTTAACGCGATTCTCACAGATAGTTTAGATCAATGTCCGAGAATTACCATACTACCAGCCATACACAATGTGCAAAACTACGATCAATTGTACAAAATATCGGGTCAATTCTTACTTGGAAGTAATGCCAATAAATCTGGGTGATGCGTGAAGCTGATCGTTCCGCTGAATTGACACGCGTACCAAATGATGAACCTTAGGTACTAGAGTAAGGTAGCCTCCCCGCTTCTATGTAATTGTTTATTGTGGCCTTGGGTGTAGGATACGAATTGAGCCCATTGGACTGGTCTCGTATATCTAATATATTGCTTTCCTATAAATCCTATGTGTGTTTGATATTGTATAAGCAAATCCAAGACTTTCATCAAATAGGCGGAGATTAAGTGATAGAATTTTGTAAACATCTCATAAAATTATATCTCCCTCTTAACTCTCGTCATGTAACCATATAAGCTATACCTCTCAGAGGTGCTATCATTAATATAGTAGAGATTTTCACTTCAACATTGCATTCAAACTCTTCTTATTCATTCTAATTAAGATTAATATGCGAGCCTGAGTGGTCTCCGTGGGTTCGGACTGTGTGTATTTTTGATATTCGTGTAGTTCGATTGGGGAGATATCCAGTTAATCGCAAGTGATGATGAGTAGTTTTTGAAAGGTAATCCGGTGAGCCACAATGTATATCACATTATGGAACCACTCCGTCAAATTGTCGCCTTGTTGTCTTTAACCCGGCCCTTCGATAAGGGGGATATATATATTTTTCACTTTTGCATATACACCACACCACACACACACACCACACACACACCACAACCACACCACACCACACCACACCACACACAACAACAGATACACACACACCACACACACACACACCACAACACAACACACCACGACACACACACACACACACACACACAGACACACCTCACCCAACACTCACAACACACACTCAACACCACGCACAATCTTACCGGCTCGATCTACAGGGTAAGGTGCATTTGGGCCTAAAGGAAAAAATGATAACCAGACAAGGTAGGTTTAATTATGTCTGTCCCCTCCCAGCCATGTGCTTCAACATCTTCACACCTGTATCCGTCATACGTGATCTATACTCGTTCGCTTTCTCTACTCGCACTCCGCTCTACAATCTCGGACACTCTTCATTACAACCCCTCTCTTATACCTTTGCTCCTCTTATCCCCATCTTCCATTTGTTAGCCGCCGAGACTGTCGACAACTCAACGTGTACCTCTATGTCTTGCAAAAAGTGAGGATCTGTAATTCTCCAACACTCCCTAACAGCACTGTGCAGGTTCTGTTTGGTGTCGCTCTGTCAGATCCTGGGAATCCCTGTTTCCTTGCAGGTATATGAATACACGATCCAGCGAGTAGTCCCCAGGCAGCCAGCTCTTGGCAGCCGTGGCACGTCTCTTGGTACAAACGGCCTGTCTCTATCCCTAGTGGTCCAGTGCCGGTGAAGACGTCCACCTCACACGACACACACACTACACACACACACACACACAGACACAGCGCACACACACACGGCACACACACACACACGCCACACACGGCACACACACACACACACGCATGCACCCAACACACACACACACACACACACACACACACACACAACCAACACACACACACACACACACACAATACACACACACACACACAGAGGGCAGCCACCTGACCCGGTGTATTTAGGTGACGGTTAAACATTGGCCTGGCTCCTTTGTCACAATCCCGCTAACTTTCTACACACAACACAACACCCCACCACACACACTCACCAGGCAGGCAGCTTTGAGCGCGTGATCTGGTCGGCGATGGTCAGGCCGGTGAAGCCCGGCACTCGCTTGGCGAACTCCACGATCTTAATGATGCACTTGGTGGCCAGTTCACTGAACTTGTCCCACAGGCCCAGGTCCAGACGCACGCGGTGGTCCGCACTGGAGTTCTGCAACGCACACGCGCACACGCACACACACCACACACACACACACACACACACACACACAATGCTTAATATTGTGCACAAAAGGAAACAGCTTTTTTCTACCACCTGCACCAATGGTCACACTCATGTGTGCGCTCACACACACACACACACACACACACACACACACACACACACACACACACACACACACACACACAGGTGTCAGGGTTTTTCGTCATCACATCGTGAGAGTTGCTAATGATCACCACAGTCCCACGGCACTCAGCTCTACGTGTCAGTGAGTTTGTGAGTGTGTGTGTGTGTGTGTAGAAAGTGAGGATTATTGTTGGCAATAAGCTGAGCCTGGGCACCGTCTCAGCCCGGAATAATGAGCAGGAGCCGTGTCAGGAGCACACTGAGCCTGCCTCTGTGTGTGTGTGTGTGTGTGTGTGTGTGTGTGTGTGTGTGTGTGTGTGTGTGTGTGTGTGTGTGTGTGTGTGTGTGTGTGTGTGTTGTGTTGTGTTCTGACAGGTAGCGAGCAGGGAGAGAGAACTTTGTAGTGGCGGGTGCCGTGATAGAGCGCCGGCACACAGAACCTGCTAAAACCTGCAGCGGTGGCCGAGGGAGAGAGGGAGAGAGAGAGAGAGTGAGAGAGGGAGAGCGGGAGAGAGGGGTGTGAGTGTGTGTGTGTGGGGGGACAGACAATAAAAAAATATTTTTTTCCTTAGTCCCAATGCACCTTACCTGTGTGCGTGTGCCTGTGTGTGAGAGTGAGTGTGTGTGTGGTGGTGAGAGTGAGATGAGTGTGGGGTGGTGTGTTGTGTGTGTGTGTGTGTGTGTGTGTGTGTGTGTGTGTGGTGTGTGGTGTGTGTGTGTGTGTGTGTGTGTGTGTGTGTGTGTGTGTGTGTGTGTGTGTGTGTGTGTAAATCCCAAGGAATACTATTTACACTTCAGGGCGGAAAAGACCACAGTGACAGTGCGGTTCATACTGATTAATGTGCCACATCTTACGTTCAACACATATCATACTTAGCTGTACTACGACTACACGGTACAAATACACACGTCCGAACACGGAAGACCACTCAAGGTTGTATTATTTCTAAAGATAAGAGAGTTGAATGCATTGAAGAGAATCCACTATTTGATCACCTTGTTCATGGCTGTTTTTTACATTCATAATAATATAATAATCTGTTTATATAACACATAGGATTGGAAAATACGATGACACCATGCTCCATTCATCTCACCCAAAGGCACAATAACATTAATGAGCGAGGCTAGTCGTTCCTCAGTCCTCATTTGGACGCGTGTATTACAACGATTCCATCCAGTTTTGATTCAAGTAAAATGGACGATATTTGTCAATTCATCGTAGTTTTCTGCAATACGATTCGATTTAATAGCCTGTGATCGTTATATTGTGAACCCACAAGTCACAAATGAATAAAACCAGATTGAGTTTGAGGGTGAAAGTCTAATTTTACAAATACCAATTATTTTACGAGAGATACTGTATATACCTCACACAGTAAAAAAATATATATACAGGATTTATTAACAATTAAAATAGATATTTGTGCTCTGCAATGATTTAGTTTGATCCCTGTAACCATCAAAGTCTGTGCATGATTACCTTTTAGATGGGGATCACTTTTAGTTAATGACAGTGAAGTGACTTATAGTGAGGAGGCTCTGAGGTGGAGGGAACACCGCATGAGAGGTTAAGAGACGTTTATGATGCAGCAGGAGGATGAGGAGGAGGAGGAGGAGGAGGAGGAGGAAGAATAAAAAGACAGCGGACGGGTGTTAGATCATGGGAGCTGTCGCTGAGAGCGACGTGCTGATCCGCATCAGAGCAGTCTGTCTCTATGGAGCACGTGGAGGGCTGTTGTCTCGCCAGCCCACAGCCTCCACTCTGGGGCTTCCAGCCACTGAACGTCCAATAGACAACACACCTCCGGTGCAAACGCAATGGCTTTCAAAACTAATTTGGTGGCCACAATCACCATCGCAACTCTCCAGAAAAATGAAGCATCACGGGGGTTGCAATAAACCGTGTGTGTGTGTGTGTGTGTGTATGTGTGTGTGTGCGTGCGTGCGCGTGTGCAATCCCATGTGTCAGGTGACTTTCCCTTTGTGTGGATACACAAGGAAGTGCTTGCTTGACCGTGCAATGACTGCGTCTCTTGTGTTGCACAGAAGTATTCACTTCCCTGTAGGGACGACGGCAATACAATCGTCTTATCTCGTGTTATCAGTCTTAACGTCGGAGGCTCTGCCATGTCTCTTTAACGGTGGTGACAGAATGTGTATACACACACACGCACGCACGCACGCACACACACACACACACACGCACACACACACACACACACACTGTTGCACAGCAAGTCTGTGCATCCGTGCCCTGAGTGCAGAGCCACTGAAACCCAAGCAATCTTAATCCCTGCACATTTTCCCTGCGTTTTCCCAGGAGAACGTGCACAACAAAAGCTTTTATGCTGTTGTAATTGGTTGCTCCACACGGCTGGGACATTTAAAGATGTCACCACAATAGCAAAGTCTCTAAACTGTTCTTCCCCCGGTGTATCCACTGGCGAACAAGTCTTGGTTCTCCCTTCCACCCCCACCAAAGACAAAACATGAGGTGAGAGAGAGAGAGGGAGAGAGATAGGGGAAAATAGCGAGAGAGAGAGATTACAAACAAATGAAAGACGTATAGAGACAGAAAGCTCAGGCCATTGAAGAAACAGACAGACAGACACAGACAGACAGATATGAAGACAGACCATCCCAGTATGTACTCTCCAACAGCATTGTACATGAAACAATAAAATATATATTTTATTAAAAGCTTACATCTAAACCAGATCAGAATCAGAATGATCTTTATCGGCCTTCGCTTTTACAAACAAGGAATGCGCTATTGCAAAAGTGGCGCATAACATTGAACATTAAACAGAGTAATAGTATAGAAAATCAAAATATATATATATACTGTACAGTATATATAAAAAATCTAGATATAAAAGGGTTAGCGGTAAAAAAGGCGCAATGTAGATAGCAGAAGACGCTACGCTACACCGACATTAGCATAGGTCATGCGTCTGAGCGTAACCCGCGCCTCGTCGAGAGAAAACAATTACGACGGCGTCGCCATGGAGAGACACGCTGAAAGAGTGCCGTTGGAGGGGGGGGGCGGCGGCGGCGGTGGGGTATCACCACACATCACCCGGGGTTAAGTGAGGGCCACATTAGGGTGTTTAAATCACGGGGCAACGAGCCGCATGCCGCCGTGCACATTCTACTGATTGACGTTTTCATGGGACCGGGGCGTCCCTGCAAAAGATGTGTGTGTGTGTGCATGTGTGTGTGTGTGCGCGTGTGTGTGTGTGTGTGTGTGTGTGTGTGTGTATGTGTGTGAGTGTGTGTGTGTGTATGTCTGTGAGAGAGATTAGTGTGTCTGTGTTGTCTGGCCCTGCCACCCCCCCCCCCCCCCAGGGAGACATACATTGAGTGGCAGAGGGAACAGGTAGGGATGGAGGGAGGTTAAAATTCCTCACCCCCCCCCCCCCCCCGAAAGTAATCTCAGTCTGGCCCTGCCACCCCCACCCCCAGTCTAATCCAATAGAGGTGTTTGCGGGGGAATTCAAATGGGACTCTGGGAAGCTTGTGTCGTTTATACACAGAAAACCCAATCAGGACGACGCGCCCTCGACGGCAGAAACACAAACCGAAGAAAACACTCAGCAGCTACAAACCGCAGGTAGAGAAGAAGAATACAAAATAGAATCCAGAAGAAACAACAGCAAGAGAACCCGGCCGTGGAACAGGTGGAGGTGGAGGCCGAGCCGTCGCTCTTTGTGAAATGGTGACCGGTGTGTTGTGAGAGAGAGAGAGTATGTTGTGATCGTCCACCATTCGGAGGGCACGTGGTCTGCTACCCCCGACCCCCCCCCGGTCTACTCATCTCCAAGGCTGAGTGGTGCCGTGTGTTGTGGAGGGCCCTCCTGGTCTCTCGTTATTTGGGCCCTTTTATAAGAAGCCACTCAGGGTCACGTTCGGTCTGTGCAACGCTCTAAATGAACACTGGCCTCTCTCTCTCTCTCTCTCTCTCTCTCTCTCTCTCTCTCTCTCTCTCTCTCTCTCTCTCTCTCTCCTCTCTCCCCTCTCTCTCTCCCTCTCCCCTCTCTCTCTCTCTCTCTCTCTCTCTCCCCCCTCTTTCCACTCTTTGCATAATTGCGGCTTTAAAAAACACTAATCTAGGAGCATAGAAGCACCACCCTCCACCGACACACACACACACACACACACACACACACACACACACACACACACCCACACGCACACACACACACACTCTCTTTTCTCAGTGTGTGTGAGATGAGGGAGAAGGAGGAGCGCTCGCTAAATGCACATCAGTAAGCGATCGGCTTTTCATCGCCACAAGGAACTTCCCTCGCAGTCCACGAGTAAACATAATTACCACTGATCCAGATTAAGGCTTTGGTAGCCGAGACCCCCGCGGGCCCCCCCCACCCCCCCACCGCGATACTACGGGTGACACAACCAGACGCTCGCTCGTAACCGTAACCCGGGGAGAGCGACGATAAGTATGCCGTGGTGGTGGTGGTGTTGTTGTTGTTGTTTTTTTTCCCACAGTATTCATCTTTTTTTTTTTTATTGAGAAGTTTGTTAAGTATAATAAAGTTTTATTTTGCACAGATACATGCCGGGAGCAGGAACCAGAGAGCGGGACGTGGGATTATATAGCGCTCTGTGTTGGAGTTGAATGAGAAGACGCTGTTTATTCATCCGTCATATTTGTAGCCGCAGCGACACGCCGGGCTGAATGCTTGAGTGGCAGCTAATATCTTTTTAGCCACGCAGGCTTATTTTCCGCACAAAGAAAAGTTGATGCGATCATATTTTTTTTGCGAGGAAAACGTTTCGTAGCGTTAGATCACGACATGTGATCACGGCTCAAAATATCACCGCTCGAGATGAGCTGATCAGTGAACGGTAATTCTTCATTTCACGCCAAAGCGACGGTTTTATTCACGACGTTTTCTTGCATGCATTGCTGTCAAACCACAAAATCTGTCCGCGCACCACGAACGTGGAGGGGATTACATGTGTGTGTGTCTGTCTGTCTGTCTGTCTCGTCAACTCTCAGAGATTCTCCAAAAACGTGTCAAAAGCGACTGTCGCTCCTCCTGGAACCTGGGCTGCAAATCAGACCATCCACAGACTATTTGTCCTGTCAAAGCTTTCTGGTCGTCTATCTGCATACCAATCTGTACATGTTGTATCCAGAGACGTCCTTTTGACCTTTGACCTTTGCTGCAGTAACATGCAATACATTCTTCTTTTTTTTTCTCTCTTCATGAAACAGATCTACTGCTTCTCTGGACTCAGCCGTCCGGATGAAACCTTCATTTAAACCGATCCATCTCTAACCCGTTTGTTATTCAAACTACGGTGGCTACGACGCAAACAGGCAACGGCTCTGAATGGTGTGTTATGTTTGTGTGGAGTGTGTGTGCGGTTTGGCGGCCGGTTTTAAGCAGCCTCAACTGACCACCCGAGTCAGTCTGATTAGTCTGGGGCTGGCTCAAGGTTAAACCAGCCATCTCTACACACATTCAGGAGGAGAGTGTTGACACGTCAGCGTTTTAAAACTTGCTCTGCCTGCAAAACGTATGCAAACTCGACTACTATATCTCCCTGTGTCCACCAACCAGACACACTCCACATGCATGTTGACCGAGCGTTGGCAGAGTCCTAGAGTGGATCAGCATTCACAGACTGGCTGGCTTCTTCTTTTTATTGTTATTTATTCATTTTTTTTAGTTTGGGTTTGGTAGTGGCACGGGTCCAGACTCCACCAAGTTGACACGGAACAGCAGTGGTTTCTTGGTTGAAAAAGTGATTATCCAGTGAGTGCCGCCGGGGGGGCTAACGATTAGTCAATCAGTGCCACGGGCGGGACGAAGGAGCTCGACAGCGACTCCAATTGCCATTTCATTAGAATAATTTGCACATTTTCAACCCTGATAAGTAGTCGAAAACATTTCACCCAAATCCTCCCAGATTAGACCTATTACCCCCGACATCCCAGAAACTTGCTCTTAATGGGCTCTCTTTCGCATTTGGGCTGCTGCCTAATAATCTTGAATGATCTTGATCCTTGATATGACTCCCTTGTTCAACTAATTTATTTTACATAGACTCAATATCGCAATATCGCCTGACATCGTGGTTTGTTTTTACTGCGCTCCACTCTTTAAACCAGTATATTAAGCATGGCGAGTCGTTGGTCACGAGTGATTGGTTAAGGAAAATCAGCACATTGTAAGACTGGAGATGGAAATGGTGTAACGGGTTGACAATTCTGTCTGATATGAGGCCAGTTTAGTTGTGTAGCAAGATGCTCCCAGGAGCAGAAGCCTATTGTGGATGTGTCTGCAGGGTGCGCCCCATCTACTGTTCTCATAACCACGCCAATTATATCACTTTTTTGTGAGTGTTAAAGTGTAAGTAAACCCCTGGTTACAGCCGCAATTAGAACACTTGGAACATTTTGAGACAGCTGCTGTCCCCATGGTAACAGCCCACACTATTTATGTGATACTTGTTTGTTTATTGTGTACTTCCAGTGCTTCCTATATATTGATTTATTTGTGGCTGCTCGCCACATATCAACATTGACCGCCACATCGCCGTCGTGTTGTTGAGGCATAAAGGTATAAAATAGGTTTGTTCGCCAACATTTTGTGTCTGATGCGCAGAGCTCCCCAAGTTTTGCAACAATGACCGTCCCCCAGAAACGTCTCGACATCAAAACTGAAAGTGAATGTGGTGCAGTGAGTCCCTATGTCTAGCGGTATACAGCTGCCGAGGAGACCGTATGAGTCCTATATGTGTCAAGGGCCCAAATGCAGGCAGCAGAATTAACTTAAATCATCTTTCAGTTCGTAGTCATCTGCTGTATCACTCACTACAGGAGTACCTAACTGCCACTGGAAGCACCCATCAGCACAAGAACTGTCGGGAGCTTCATGGAATGGGTTTCCATGGCCGATCAGCTGCACACAAGCCTCACATCACCATGCACAATACCAAGCGTTGGTTGGAGTGGTGTAAAGCACGCCGCAACTGGACTGTGGAGCAGTGGAAACGTGTTCTTTGGAGTGATGAATCACGCTTCACTATCTGGCAGTCTGATGGACGAATCTGGGTTTGGCGGATACCAGGAGAACGTTACCTTCCGGAATGCATAGTGCCTACTGTAAAGTTTGGTGGAGGAGGGATAATGGTCTGGGGCTGTTTCTCAGGGTTTGGGCTAGGCCCCTTAGTTCCAGTGAAGGGTATGCTTAATGCTACAGGATATGAAGACATCTTAGCCAATTGGACGCTTCCAACTTTGTGGCAACAGTTTGGGGAAGGCCCTTTGCTGTTCCAGCATGACTGTGCCCCTGTGCACAAAGCAAGGTCCATAAAGACATGGTTAGACGAGTTTGGTGTGGAGGAACTCGATTGGCCTGCACAGAGCCCTGACCTCAACCCCATTGAACACCTTTGAGAGGAATTAGAACGTCGATTGCGAGCCAGGCCTTCTCATCCAACATCAGTGCCTGACCTCACAAATGCTCTTTTGGCTGAAAGGTGGCTCTATCATCAGATTGCTAGCTGGCCTATACGGCTTGGCTTTATGTTGGTGACATCGGTGCTTTTTCACCCAAAAAGAACACATTTTGAGCTGCACGTGACATAGAATGTTCACAATCTGATAGGCAGGAAAAGTCATAAAAGGTCGCATTATACACATCTTTTCTGTAAATTAAGGCATTATTTTAGAACCAGTGACAAAATGACATTACTGTGTTGACGTATTTGGGGTTTACTGCCTGCTTTGACATTTTTAATTTGTACGGATCCATGAGCTGTTTGTGTGTGTGTGCGTGTGCATCCGTATGCGCATGTGTGTGGAGACTTGCGTATGCATGCATGTCATGTATACTTGCCTGTGGATGTGTGCGCATGTGTGTGCGTGTGTGTGTGTGTGTGTGTGTGTGTGTGTGTGTGTGTGTGTGTGTGTGTGTGTGTGTGTGCGTGTGTGTGTGTGTGTGTGTGTGTGTGTGTGCGTGTGTGTGCGCACCCTCACCGTGGTGTACTTCCCCAGCTGGCAGAGCGAGGGGAAGGTCTCCTGGTGGGCCTTGCGTATCTTTTCGATGATGGCTTCCAGCTCGGCTGTTAGCTCGTAGCTTTCTGCCAGCTCCGCCTTCGGGCTCTCCTTCTTCTTCTTGTTCCGGTCGTTCCTAACAGCTGGAGGACGAGGGGATTAGGATTAGTGTCACCGGCGCTGGCACAGCTCTGGCAGCAGCACGGTTGTCGCTGAAATGCGCTAAATATCATTTCTAGTACAATACAGGAAGGGTGGGGTAGAATGGCACGGATGATAGTCGGAGGTATCTTTGGAGGCGGATCCATGTCAATAGGCTCTTTTTTTTCGGATTTGTGTTCTGGTTGGCAATTTTTTTTTATCTATTCTTGACAACCAAAGACGATTTACACCTTAAAGTCTGTAATGGCATTATATGAGGACGAATCATTGAGCGCGTCGAAACTCCGGCCGCCAAAGTTCGACAACAATTTTGGTCACCGTTTCATCTGCTGGGTTCCACCACCACCGCCTCCACCACCACCACCACCACCACCACCACCACCTCTTTGTCTTTCTCGTCTTGATTGTCATACAGGGCTGTGGACCTTCATGTTGACAGCATTTGCAGCAGATTCATGAACAGTTTAGTTTCATTTCTGGATGGGTAGGTGGCAGGGGGCGGGGCGGGGGGGGGGCAATATGCAAGGACGGTCCTGCACGCTTCAAGGACGGCTCCCATTACCACCAAGGTCTGATAGTGACTCATTGCGAGGGATCCCCGCTAGAAACCATTTGTTCACGTCGGCTGCCAGTAGTCACGTTAGGAGGAGCACACTGAGTGCTGGTGCTGTTGGGAGGCGACACGGAGACCATCACATCATGCTTCTGTGAACGATAATTAACAGATAATGGGGACGTGTATTCCCCCGGCCCATTAAAACGCTTCAAACGCACTGGAGCTGCATTCAAAAATGTACATTTCTGTCTTTTCTCTTGTAAGCATAGCCCTGTCCAGTCCAATTGTTGTTGACACAACCATGACAGACATGGAAGAATCGTTAAGACATTTGATTGTTGGCCTGCTCTGCTGTCAGAAAAACTATACCTTCATTGCTATTCAACATCAGCCATATTTGATATATTATTGTTGTTGGTGCTCTTGCTGTGTATTGAGGATATGCCATCATGTCAATAAGCCTTCATCACAGACGTGTAACAGTAGGGTGTAACAGGTGATCATTCATTATGGGCACTGGTGCACCTACAGGTCCATAATTAACTTGTCACCCGTCACCCCTACTGCTGTGATGGACACCTATACCTTACTTTAGCCTGGAGTCTGACCAAGGGAACATATGTTGGAGCATGTCGACCCCATGTTCACCACAGCCACTGTGTGGACAACCTCAACCTCATGAAGAAAGACGGTCTTGGAGGAACCACGGCCATTCTCTCCACTACCGTTATGTGAACATTAGGGTTCATGGAGATACGCAGTAGGTGGCAATATACCATGAAGAATACGAGTCATCTTATTGCTGCGTCCTCTTCTTCAGTGGTGCAATTAAAAGAGAGCCAGGCAGCCAGCCAGGTTTCATTACCGCACAACACCATCACCACCGCCATGCCCCACTCGCCTGCATCACACCACAGCCCCCACCACCACCACCACCACCCATCCAAAATCCAACATGTCAGCCGACAATAGGAGCTGTATCTTGGTGAGACAGGAGGATGAGACGGGGCTCATTGTCACTGCCAAGAGAGAGAGAGAGAGAGAGAGAGAGAGAGAGAGAGAGAGAGAGAGAGAGAGAGAGAGAGAGAGAGAGAGAGAGAGAGAGAGAGAGAGAGAGGGGGGCCCCCAAGGGATGGGCCCTGGCTGTCAACAACAGTTGCAGCCTCTGCCCTAGTTTATACCGGGAGGAAGAAAACATATATACCCTTCTTAGATCCACATCCCCAAAAAAAAGGGTTTGAAACACGTGAATATTGTATGTGTGTATATAATATATATACTATGTGTACATATGTGTAATTTAAACAATGGCCATAACAAATATCTCACAACTTGTGATCCTGCGTGATTAAACCACCGGTCAAAGCAGATAGGTGGCCCCCATGAGAGAATGAATATGAAATGAGGTTGGAATCTGAGCGTTTATTTGCATGACATTCAGATGGCGTCTTTTCTAGAGAGTACCCACACTGATATAACCCTCCTGACAATGAATGAATGTACTTCTGCCTTTTATTAAGAGGCTTGCAGCTAGACATATACTGTACATATATACTGAGCATATATGGAAAAAGCACGTCTTACTTCTAATTTTACTTGGGTTTCGAGGAAAGCATGAATAATATAATCATATAATGTAATGTATTGATTAAAGGAGAAAATGTTTTATTGTTATGTTGTCCACACCTGCGCCTCGATGGTCGGAAGTGAAATGAAGGGGAGTTTACAGCAGAGCCGACAACCCTGCAGCCCTGCAGCCCTGCAGTCCCAGAATGAGCATTTGAAATTACATTTTTAAAATATGGGTCAGGGGGATTGGTTCTTCTTTGAGGGCATTTATGCTAAGAGAAAGACAGGGAGAAAACCAACATTAACTCAACATTTAATAGCTGGCGTCTTCATTTATTCACGTTGAAATTAATAAATAAGGAGAGATATCGGGATTTCTTGGTGAATCAGTGCAGTGAATTGAAGTTCCAGCGATTTATCACGGAGGCTTATGTCAGTATGGGAGTAAGCTCTTTCATGGGTTTGAAATACAGCAACAGAATAATACAGAACGGAACGAAGGCAGGAGGGACGGCTAAAGTACCATAAAGCTGCAGAAGGAACATTCTATTCTTGTGAGACGCAACGATTAAAGTTATATGAGTGATTCAAACATGACATTACCAACACCTTCTGACTGACTGACGTCTGTTTCACCTAACTGCAGTTTACTCCTTGATAAGAAAAGAAGGCGACAAAAAAGTATTTTGTTCTTTTGTTTTTCCAACAAAAACAGATAAAGAAAAAAAAAATACATGTACTGTCAATGTACTTCCTCCTAGAGGGGGAACAGGGCTGCTATAGGCTGCTCTAGAGAGGAGAGGGCTGCCTATAGGCTGTTCTAGAGAGGAAAAGGGCTGCTATAGGCTGTTCTAGAAAGGAGCAGGGCTGCTATAGGCTGCTCTAGAGAGGAGAGGAGCTGCTGATAGGCGGTTCTAGAGAGGAACATGGCTGCTATAGGCTGCTCTAGAGAGGAGAGGAGCTGCTGATAGGTGGTTCTAGAGAGCAACATGGCTGCTATAGGCTGCTCTAGAGAGGAGAGGAGCTGCTGATAGGTGGTTCTAGAGAGCAACATGGCTGCTATAGGCTGCTCTAGAGAGCAACATGGCTGCTAGAGGCTGTTGGAGAGGAACAGGGCTGCTATAGGCTGCTCTAGAGTAGGGCTGGGTGATTAATACAATTTTATTTTCAATTACAATTATGGCTTCCAACGATTCTGAAAATGAAATAATCGACAGAAAACTATTGCTGTCGATTATTGTGCGACTATTCCGTTACGCAAATGATTCTCTCATTTTGTCATTCCCATGCATGCTGCTGTTCAGTTGCAGTCCGCGGCTCTTCTGCCAACAGCGCCGGGGTCTCTTCCTCTGCTCTTGCGCAGGCAGTCAGGTAGCGTGAGGGGCAGGCAGGAGGACGCTGCTCGCCACAGGAGTGGGAGCTCAGTTGTAGTGAGGTTCTATGGTTGACGCTCTCGCTCTGTAGTATTATCTCCCGATATGGTGTTCCAATAGTTTGTGAATTAGTGGTGTAACAGAGCGTAATTTATCCGTGAACCGCGGATTAATTGCAAAGCTTAACAGTCATAGTGTGAAATACAGTTTTAGTGCCGCTGTTTCTTTTTAAAGTAAAAATTCCCTAAATCTCCATGCAGTGTTGCAGTGAAACAATACAGACAACAGATGCATGCTGTGTTTTACTCTGAAGCGCAATGATTGCATTATGGAAAGTAAAAAAAGATCGACTGATTTAAAAGCAGTCGCCTCCATTGACTGAAATCCCGTAGGCTATGACTTGGGGCATTTTCAGTGGAGTGGTCTAGGCTAACTGGGAAACTGGGCATGCTTGTCATCATCAGATCATAAGATTGTGATGTTTTTTGCAACTTCTGCAATATGCTGCCTTCCCTGTGACACACAGCTCCACTCGGCGCAGCTCCAGTTTCTTTGCCACAGCAGTAAAAAAATGTATTTGCTTTTTAGTTGAATTATATTTCAAGTTCAAGTTCAAGCCTCGGGATCCCCCAGGAGGAACTAGAGAGTATGGCTGGGGAGAAGGAAGCCTGGGGGGCCCTGCTTAGCCGGCTGCCACCGTGACCCGGCCCCGGGTCCATGGATGGATGGAAATCCACTGTTAAAACATTTTTTTTAAAAGTTCAATAAATGCACGTTTCCAAAGTCAATGAGTAATGGTGTTAAATAATCGTGATCTCATTATTGACCAAAATCATGATCATGATTTTTGCCATAATCAAGCAGCCCTACTCTACATGTCTGCTATTGGCTGTTAGAGAGGAACAGGGCTTGTCTCACCCGGACAAGACTCTTTTTTCCTGAGCAATCATAAAATGAAAGCGCAGAGAGTGCCAATGGCTATCAATCAAGCATACAATGGAACAAGTGTTAGCCAACTGCTGCTAGTGCGGACAACATGAGACCTAAGAATAGGAGGCAGTTTAGCGTAGCAACGGTGCAACGTAATTATCACCAAGCAGGATCACAGAGACAGAGAGAGAGAGACTGGTGTCCAATGGGTCAGTAACTTACTGGGCTGTAAGTTGTCTAGCGATCATCTTACAACACACACACACACACACACACACACACACACACACACACACACACACACACACACACACACACACACACACACACACACACACACACGATGGATACCTTCCCCCCTCCCCAAACACACACACACACACACACACACACACGATGCATGATGGAAACAGAAAGCTAACTAGTAGCACATATTTACAATTTCAGAACAACTGGAAGAGTGGATACAGTAAATACATGCAGATTGATTGAGCGCGTTAACGCAGCACAACCTCACGAAATATTATTTTTGAATCAAGACCAAGGAAATATGTCTGAAATGAAAATAAAAAATATAAATCAATCAATAAATCACGACAGAGCTCGAAGTCATGTGTCACAGCAGGGGATGGACTGGACTAACTTGTTTAAGGGAGGCAGCAGTCACGCACACACGCACACACACACGCGCTACCCCACCCCCAGGCTTCCTACGAGGGCCAATCAATTACCCTGCACTTCAGCAAATGACTGGGAGCACGCGCAGATCTATGCACACGATGTACCCAACAGGAGGCCATGAAAACAGATGAGTTTTAAATAGGCACGGTGCGGTGGGTGGGGAGGCAGGAGGTCGGGAGGGGGGAGGCTGTACTCTTCATCCCTGTTCCTCTCTAGAGCAGCCTATATCAGCCATGTTCCTCTCTCGAACAGCCTATAGCAGCCCTGTTTCCCTTCTAGAACAGCCTATAGCAGCCCCGTTCCCCTTCTAGAACAGCCTATAGTATTTATCCTTGCCTGTTCCGATGCACTAGCAAGACGTTGCCACAGTGGTTAGCAGCACAGTCGATGCTCTGTATGTTTCACTGCAGCTGGCACGTACCTCCTCTTCATTTGGCAGAAAGACCCTCCACCCAACCGCACACGCACGCGCACACACACACACACACACACACACACACACACACACGGGCACGCACACACCAGCTACTAGCCATCTGCGAGGCTGATGGCTGTGCTCTCTCGGTCTTGACAAATGGAGCAGATGCACGGCTAAATAACCACTATCTGTCCGCGCTGAAGGGCGTGCGCTGGCGGTGGAGGCACAGGGCTAGCGGCGGCAGCTATTTAGCGCGTTAAGCAAAGCTAGCTTACTGTGGGAGGGTAATTAAAGGGAACGAGGCATTGCCGTAGCCCACCTGCCGCCGCCGTCAAAGCGCGCACATTTAACCTAATGGCCTTCTGTCTGGGGGGGCTGGCCTGTCAACTGGGACACCTGCACACTGAAAATATGACCTTCACCGGCACCTGTTGTGTGTGTGTGTGTGTGTGTTGGAGGGGAGGGTGGTAGGTGTAAACTAGCGGGCAGCGACCCAATAGAACCAACACTGGAGTTACTCAGTGGGACACACTCCGCTTTTTATCATCTGCCAGGAAACCCACGTGCAGGTGTGTGTTTTTGTGTGTGTATTGTGTGTGTGTGTGTAGTGTGTGTGTGTGTGTGTGTGTGTGTGTGTGTGTGTGTGTGTGTGTGTGTGTGTGTGTGTGTGTTGTGTGTGTGTGTGTGTGTGTGGTGTGTGTGTGTGTGTGTGTGTGTGTGTGTGTGTGTGTGTGTGCGCGTGGTGGTCTGTGTGTGTGTGTGCGTGTGTGTGAACATCCTCGTTGGGGCTTATCATGTCAATATAGAGGCAGTGAGTGGAGGGGTTCAGTACAGTACAGTACTCAGGGTGGGGCTAGACAGTGGCGCTGTCCCAAGGTAGCTAGCGTCCAGTCCTGCCCACTAAACGACCACTAGCTCCATGAAGATTGGACTGCATCTACTATTCACAAATTGTGTTCCAATATTTTTTGGTAGTTAGCTAGATGTAAAATGTATCCAGATAAAGGAAGGTTTTCACTGATCCAATCAATACAAATGTCGACTGGGCATCAGATGCAATTATTTAGGTTTAAATGTTGTGTGGGGAGGGGACGTTTTATGGTTGCGCAACCTGTAATCTGGTTGATTGCACAGCGTGCGCTGTTCTAACTGGTCGTAAACCAAACATCCATGATCCTAGCTCGTAACGAACCATAGACACAACACATGTTCATTGGACATGCACTGATACATACACTGATACATACACTGATATACAGGAATAACTTGTGAAGCCTTGTTAAGACAGAAAGTCTGCACATCATTGAGTCAGATGGCTATCAATTATGGGACATCACAGCACATATTAACCTCTACCTTATTTCATCTGTTCATTTGTTGTACTTTCACTCCGATTTGTTGTGTCTTTAATTATATTGTATACTGTTTTATACATCAACCACATCTGCGACGGTATGGAGAAGAAAATTACGTGAGACTATGCTAATTTATAGCTGACGTCTGTCACGTTGTCCAAACAAATATCCCCTCTCCTCTTGTATGTCATGAGTGGCTAGACCCCCCCCCCACACACACACACACACACCACCGCGCGCGCGAGCAAAGGGCTAACGGGGCCCATCACACACATGCCGATAATCAAAAGAAGCAGCAATGACCTGTGAAATGCACACAGCCCATGTGGCCATCAGGAGAACACTACCGAGTGAACCCGAGCAACACACACACACACACACAAGCACACACACTAGGGCTGAACGATATGGAAGAAAAAAACCATTTGATAATTTGGACAGATATTGAGTTGAATTTTTCATCACAATTTTCATTTCCACGAAATAAATGAATTCAAATCATGACATTTGTTGGGTTAGTCTTTACCAAACAAACATGTTCTCTTACATCTGGAGAAAAATGTGTAGGCCAGGGCATCACTGCACCACTACAGTACTTCAATTATAATGCTGTTTAATAAATGTACACATTTTACCCTCTACCCCAAAAAATGCAGCTCCTGCTATGTGGATATTGCATTTGGCAATATTGTGATCTCCATAATATTTCAATTGATAGTTCAGTCCTAACACACACACACACACACACACACACACACACACACACACTTCACTTTACATCCGCCATGGAAACCCAGATGACAGCCACTGGCAAACGATGCAAAGGGATTCTGCATGCATGTGTGTGCGTGCATGTGTTGATGTAAGTAAACATTGTAAAAGTGTGTGTGTGTGTGTGTGTGTGTGTGTGTGCATGTGTGTGCGTGTGTGTGTGTGTGTGTCGGCTGGGGCCTATGGTCTACAAGGACACTCACACTCCTTGGACATGCCCACGGAGAAGCACCTCTGCAGCCGGCAGTACTGGCAGCGGTTGCGTGTCACCTTGTTGATGATGCAGTTCTTGTCCCGGTGACACGTGTACACCATGTTCTTCTGGATGCTTCGACGGAAGAAGCCCTGGGAGACAGACAGAGAGAGAGAGGGAGGGAGGGAGGGAGAAAGAGAGAGAGACAGACAGAGACAGAGAGAGCAGGAGAGAGAGAGAGAGAGAGACAGAATGAGAGACAGACAGAGACGTAAATAGAGTCACTGGAAGTAAATTACATTCTGCCATTGAGTGCGTTTTGTTTGTTTTGTTGTTTGTTAGACGTGTAATTTATTTTCGGAGGGCATTAGCCTCGTCAGACCATCCAAAGTGAGTCTGGCCGTGGCTGATTAACATATATGGGCGAATATAAGGAGAGGGGGGCGAGGGGCAAAAGTGTTTTTTTTGTTCCAACAGTTGTGATGGTGTCATATCTGCGCGGGGTACTAAGGTGATGTCTCTCGAAATTTAGAACGAGGTTTTTCCCCTTTAAAATGCTAGGGGTTGGCGTGCATTTCCATTTGTGGGGCTGAGGGATAAAACGGTCAAAGGGGGCAGGACGTGGGGGCCTGAGGCTGGGAGAGGGCCCCAATGGCTCTTAAGTAGCAGTGCATGTTACCTATCTATACAAACCAGGTAAAAAAACCCTCAAAGGCGTGCACAGATCCATCGTGTTTCCCATAAAACAAAACACCACAAAATAAAGCATCTTCTCAAAATGAGCTTAAGAAAGGTGTGGACGGCTTATCCTACTATTCATTGCAGGATAATTTGTTGCTTCCATTAAAGTGGGAGAGGGATAAAGGGCTGGTGGGTTGTGGGGTGGGGTGGGTATGAGGGCGGCAGGGAGGGGTTTTCCAGGGTTTTGAAAAAAACCTCCTGAAAAAAACCAGGTGTGGGTCTGGGGAGGGTCCTCTTTACCGAGAGGGAGGCCGGTGGAGGGGACTCTTTCTGCCGTTTTACCCCCCCATCAGCCTCCCGCCCCCCTCCAACAAAAAACAACCCCCCCAGCGACCATTCTGTTTTGCCACCCCCCCCCCACCCTCTTTTTTTCTCAATGAAAACTTTTTTTGCAAGGTTATTTTTTCCATTCCGTCAAAAAATAAAAGGCAAAACCCCAAACCCCACCGTTGTGTACCGCAGATGACCACAATCGTATCCCAGGATAGTCTAATACCCCGCCCGAACAGCGTCATTTCAAACCTGAATACAATACAATAACACAAATGATCGACTGGCCATCACGCAATGCATATTATCCATACTAGGTTAAACAATGATATGTGTGGACCACGAGGGCCACGGCCACTCTTTCATGGTTGCGCACACTGCTACATCCTGGATCGCAATTTACACAGCACAAGTCGCGCCCATGTCCTAAACATCCACACACCACTCGCGCTCCGTACAAACCACAAACAACATCAATAGAAAATAATAACTCAAGCCTACGTCAACGAACCACTCCAAGACAAACAAAACCACAACCCCCCTCCGCCCCGTTCATTCACACCCAGAGCCACCCACATGAACAACCTCACCACACAACCAGACCCCCATAAACCCAACCCACACCCATAACCACAAAAACCCAACCTGACTCCACACACACCCCATAACCCCACCCACACCACTGAAATACACTCAAAACCCAAAAAAACCCCAACCCCCAACCGCGGCCGCGTTTGTATACACATTCTCACCGTTTTCCCTTCCCCGCGAAAAGATATATTAAACAGGGGGGGCATATGAAAGGTGAGGAGGCCCTCCTCTGCCCTTTCTCAAAGAGAGCGAAAGGTTAGACACAACACATGTTCATTATACATGCACTGAACATACACTGATACATACAGGAATAACTTGTGAAGCCTTGTTAAGACAAAAAATTATTGAGTCAGATGGCTATCAATTATGGGACATCACAGCACATATTAACCTCTACCTTATTTCATCTGTTCATTTGTTGTACTTTCACTCCGATTTGTTGTGTCTTTAATTATATTGTATACCGTTTTATACATCAACCACATCTGCGACGGTATGGAGAAGAAAATTACGTGAGACTGTGCAAATTTATAGTTGATGTCTGTCACGTTGTCCAAACAAATATCCCCTCTCCTCTTGTATGTCATGAGTGGCTAGCCCCTGCTGTGTGTGTGTGAGCGCGCACACACGCACACACACACCACCACACACACACACAACACACCACCACACACCACAACACAACCACCACCACCACAACACAACACAACCACCACACACAACACCACCACCACCACCACCACCACAACACAACCACCACCACACACAACACCACCACCACCCAACAACAACAACAAAAACAACAACAACAACACAAATACAACAACAACAACAACAAAAAATCTTGTTTTTTTCCCGGGGGGGCGCGGCTTTTAATTTTTTTGTCGGAGTTGCTCCTCTACTTTCCTTTATCTCTCTCTGGTTTTCCTCCTGCCTTCCGTACCCTTCATACTTTTCGGTGGTCTCTCTTCCCTTATTTCCTTCGCACCCTTTTTACTCTCCACATTGCCCTTCTTGTGTTTTACTTCTATCCTGTATCTCTACACTCATTTGATCCTCTCTTCTCCTTCGTCTTTTCTTTTTTTCCCTTACTTGCTAGAGCAATGACTCTCTCACTAAGTAGAAAGTGCAACCACTTCCGTCCTCTCCCTTCCTCACTCGTCGTCCCCTCCCTACTCTATGCCGAGACCACCTACCGAGGAACTTCTCAATTGTCACTATCATCACAAGCACACATTCACACTAGAGCTGCTCGGATACGCATATCGCCATATGAACAAAAAAATAAAAAAAACCCACAATTGTAATATTGTGACTAAGATAATTGAGAAGTATGAATTTGTTCAATCACAAATATTCATTTCCCCGAAAAGAATAAGAGTGAATTCAGAAAATCATTATGTGAGTTAGTCCTTTACCAAACATAACATGTTCTCCTCTTACACCGTAGAAAATGTGGTATGGCCAGGTGTCTTCGAGGGCGGGTCTACTTCTTGCAGCCATCGTTGACGTAGTTTACTTCCAGATATTTAATGCTGTTTAAATAAATTGTACACATTTTCTACCCCCTCCACTGATAGCCCCTATATATACTATACCAAAGAATGCGGAGCATCCTTGCTATGTGAATTGCATTTGACATGATATTGTGACTTCCTCCAGTAATATATTTTCTAATTGATGAGTCGACTAGTGGTACTCTATTCACCACACACAGCTACACAAATAGTTCACACATTATGGTTGGACGTATTGGGTTCAAGGCTGATTACCCTTTTATCTCGCCCCGATGGTTAAACTCAGTTTTATTGACAGTCCACTTTGGGCGCGGGGCAGGGGGCACGGGGACGACTTTGGGTTTTTTTTGTCCCAACAAACAACTTGGTTCTGTAGATTTTCTCGCATGATTGTTCCGCGTCATGTTTGTGCTGTGGCGGGAGTTGTGTTGATGCTTAATAAACCCATTGTAAACAGCTCAGTGTGAGCTGGTGTGTTTGCCTGCAAGTGTTGTTTGTGTTGCGTGGTTGTGTGGTGTGTGTTGTGGGGGGTGTGTGGGTGTCGCCTTGTTTAGCTTGGTGGAAGTAGCAGTGTAAAAAAAAGGGGAAAGTATTTTTTCCCCCCTGCGCTGATGTGGGCGGGGAGGGGGGGACTGGCGTTATTACGGTTTTTTTTTTTTTCCCCCCCCTCCCCCCCCCCCCTTTCCCAAAACCCGGGCTTTGTTTAAAAAATTTTGGCCTTGGTGTGGGGCCGTACAAAAGCCAAGGGTTCTTTCGCGGCCCACTGTTTCGTTGATTTGTTCTGTGCGAATTTGGCCACAAACACAATGTTAAAAAATATGGTCTACTAAGAGAAACACTATGCACAGTCACAACAACTCCAATTAAAGGTTTTATTTATCAGCCTATTGCTCCTATTTCGGACGAAGCACCCCCTCTGCAGCCCCCAAGACGCGATTTGGGGGAGCGTTTTTTTTCAGTTTTCTCCCCAAAGTCGAGACTAGGCGCAAAAGAATCGGAAAAAACAGGAAAAAAAATTGAGCTAAGAATGTCAAAAATTCCGGAATAATAGATTAAGAATAGCAATTTTAAAAGGGCGAGCCCAGTTTTCTTCCTCATAAAGATACGGCCCTTCTGAAAAATGTGACAATCGTAGAGTCTGAGCCAAAAATTGTATTCCTTCTGACAAATCGCGTGTCGACGGAGGAGAAGAGCCCTGGGAGACAGCACATGAGAGTTTGGAAGAGGAGAGAGAGAAGGAGCAGAAGAAAATGAGAGAGCGATAAAGACAGAGAGAGAGAGAGAGAGAAAGAGCAGAAGAAGAGAGAGAGAGACACAGGGAGTGACAGACCATAGAGAGCGACAGATCTGATGAGAAGAAGAAACTTTTGTTAAAAGGAGAAAAAAGAGACAAAATTGGTAAACTAATGGATGCAAAATAAATAACATAAAAAACCCCGCATTCATATTGATTTGTTAGTTTTAGTCATAAAGACTGAGAACCTAATTATCTTAATTTTGGCAGTTTTGGAAAAAAAAGTACCACAAAAACGGTGCCATCATAAGGGCGGCAGGTGTGAGGTGGCGGGACCCAAACGGGGGGCTTCTCTATATTTTATTTTGGTTTAATTCTCAAGTGGGTGGGGGCCGCCCCAAAATGGCTCAGAACTTGCATTTTTTTGGGGATGGGTTCTGTTTGGTAACCGAGGAGGCGTGGTAGGATTAGTTTTGCGAGGCTATTAAGCCTTCGTATCTGACCCGTACCATCCCCCAGACTCGGAGTGAGTCTCCCGGCCTTGCCCCTGATCCATAACATCCATCCCCTATCCAAAGTGAGTCTGGCCGTGGCTGATTAACATATATGGGCGTGGTCTTGCGTTGTAATTCCAGCCAATAAGATTAGGTCACATCAGAATGCGGTTTATTGCCATAGTTTTTACAAACAATGAACGTAATGAACTTTTGTAATTCAGTCGTGTAATTCACTATTTCAGCTTTGATTGCTCAGTTTTTTAATTTTTTTTTTTCATTGCTTCCTTGAGAACTGAAACTCCACGCTTGGAGCTGATTGGTTGACTCATGTTTACATTTTTGCCAATGATCATGCAGACTGTTTAGCCACCAAGCCAATTTAAACAAAGCGGGTGGGAGGGGGGGGAGGGGAAAACGAACCAAGTCCCTGGGGAAACTCTTTCCACAATAAAAGCGCATTGAGTGACATGCGACATGAGTACCAACAGTGAACCCAAGCCGGCGGCACGGAAAGCTGACAACTCACTATACTATACGGTGAAATACAATGCAAACCATCTCGCTGAGAGGCTGAAACACACACAGACAGACAGACAGGGGAGACTCTGTTACTTGTTGCAGGGAAGACTGAGGAATGGAGAGGAGAGAGAGAGAGAGAGAGAGAGAGAGAGAGAGAGAGAGAGAGAGAGAGAGAGAGAGAGAGAGAGAGAGAGAGAGAGAGAGAGAGAGAGAGAGAGAGGGGACAGATAAGCGCTCGGGGAAAAAAAATCTTCATCGTTTATCCATAGATATTAATTTGCTTCTTCACCCCCGAGAGGGAGGGATGGGGGAGAGGTGGGTGGCATAATGACTGTCCATCAAACAAATGAACCCCCACCCCCCCACACACACTCACTCACACACACACACTCTCCATGTGCTTTCCAGCGTTTGGCTGTACCTCGCCTGAGGAGCTCCGTATATGGAGGAAGGAAGAACGGCGCGTGTGTGTGTGTGTGTGTGTGTGTGTGTGTGTGTGTGTGTGTGTGTGTGTGTGTGTGTGTGTGTGTGTGTGTGTGTGTGTGTGTGTGTGTGTGTGTGTGTGTGTGCGTGTGTGTGTGTGAGATACGGCGGGGAGGTTGGTGCCTTTTGACGGATGGGACCTTGCAGTTTCATTAGAGAGAGGGTGGGGGGGTGGCACAGATGCATGATGGGTAACGGCAGAGTCGCTCACCGGCTTCCGTAAGAGACTCAAGACCCACCTGTTCAGAGGTCACCTGGACCTCTGCATACCCCCCCCACCCACCTTCCCTCTCCTAACCCCAGCACTAACTTACATGTTTGTACGTCTTGGTATTATTAATAGTACTTAGCATTGTCTAGCACGTCTGCTCTTATCCCAGCAATGATGCACGCAACCTAGCAATTATGAAACTCGTTCTATTAACCTTGCAATTATGAAATGCTTGAAACCTGCTCTATTCTTATCTTCAGTACCACAGTGATACATTGCTGTCTCCTTCAACAAATGTACTCATTGTAAGTCGCTTTGGATAAAAGTGTCTGCCAAATGCCCTCAATGTAAATGAAACTGATTAGATCACAGAGGATTGGAGAGAGAGAGAGAGAGAGAGAGAGAGAGAGAGAGAGAGAGAGAGAGAGAGAGAGAGAGAGAGAGAGAGAGAGAGAGAGAGAGAGAGAGAGAGAGAGAGCTGGTTCGGGGACTCTATTCACAAAGACAGAAAATCCATTAAAATAAAACAAATTATTTAAGAAAACAAAAATAAATCTACCTCAATGGAAAGAATTAACCAAAAAACTGAGTAAATAAGAATGCTATTTGGCCCTAAACAGATAATACACAATGTCAGAATACCTGAGATACACAGAGACAGAGAGAGAGAGACAGAGAGAGACAGAGAGAGAGAGAGAGAGAGAGAGAGAGAGAGAGAGAGAGAGAGAGAGAGAGAGACAGAGAGAGAGAGACAGAAAGACAGAGACACAGAGATGGGGGGGGGGGGCAAAGTGGACTATCTTTGCCATGGCCTCACCATCCGTTAGGTCCCGCCCACCACCACCATCACCATTGTGATGAGCCAGCTGAGGCTCAGCCTTCAAAGCATGTGACCCACCCCCGGGGTCACCCCGGAACTCCCCCCCCCATTCCAAGGTATTATACATTCCCCCTAATAGAGGTGCTTCATCTGAGGCTCTCCGGCGCTGAGGCAGGGAGCCCGGTGACTCCTCTCTCACACAGTAACCTCCAGGAGAGTGACGTGACGATGATGGACCCATGAGTGGTGGTGGTGTTGGGGTGTAAGTGGGTGGTGTTCAGGTTGTGTGTGGAACCCAAGGCTACCCCCCACCACTCACTACCATCACCACCTCCTACCACCCTAAGGTGTAGCGATGACTGCTTGGGGTCTATATAAAGGCACGCTACACACACACCGATCTGCCCGTCAACGTCGAGTGTCTCTGCACGCTCGTATGTAAGAGTGCAGAGTGCAGCGCTCCCCTCAGCCTCCAGAGTCCGGCCCCCCCTCCGGCTGTAGGTAGTAGACAAGGGCCCGGGAGGAGGCAGTGAAGTAGGGGTGTCTGGGGACATCGGTCCCCGGCCACCTGGGAGACGGTGACTAAAGCCAGGGCCCCTCTCCTGCTCCACCCCCCCGTGCTGATAAGCTGAACCCTTACAGCGATGGCTATCCGGCATCTTGTTATCTTAATGGGCCGGGGGATAGGGTGTTGCACTGGCCCCAGCCCAGCGCCTCCAACCCTTCTCGTTTACAGATTAAAAAATGAAAGTGCCGCCCGGATTAATTATTTAGGTCTCCCCTGGTCTCTCTCTCTCTCTCTCTCTCTCTCTCTCTCTCTCTCTCTCTCTCTCTCTCTCTCTCTCTCTCTCTCTCTCTCTCTCTCTCTCTCTCTCTCTCTCTCTCTCTCTCTCTCTCTCTCTCTCTCTCTCTCTCTCTCTCTCTTAAGCACAACAGCGGTGGTCACTGATCATGCTAGCTGGCCGGTCACTTAGTGTGGTGTTAGCGTCTGCGCATCGCTAACAGAGGTGTAATGTGGCAGGTTGGAGCGGAGCATGGGTGGGGGCCGGGTGGGGCGTGGGTGGGGTGTGGGTGGGGTGTGGGTGGGGTGTGGGCGGGAGACCAGGATAAGCTTTCTCTCTCTCTCAATCGTTTCCACATCTTATCGCTGCCGTGGAAAGATGAGAGGACACAGGAGACCCCGGGGTGTGTGTGCGCGTGTGTGTGTGTGTGTGTGTGTGTGTGTGTGTGTGTGTGTGTGTGTGTGTGTGTGTGTGTGTGTGTGTGTGGTGTGTGTGTGTGCGTATGTGCACCATGGGGGGGGGGCGGGGGAGAAGCGAGGTGGATGGGGGCTATTTATCCAGGCTATTACTTACACCTGCACAGTAGGGTGGGACGACACCACACATGGTTGTCTGTGCTAGGAGGTGCTATGCTAGTCGGAGGGGGAGGCGGGTGGGCCGGGGAGGAGGGGGGTTAGGTGGCCACTCAAGAGTATGATAACGAGAAGAGTACGAGAAGAGAGTAAATACACAAGGAGGGAGAAAGAAATTCCCCCCCCTCCCTCCAACCACCACCACCGACCAACCACCACCACCACCACCCACCACTCTGGAACTCCACAAAGCCTGTCTTGTCTGAGGCCGCATGGCTAATGTGATACCGCACGAATCGTGACACTTGGCAAAAAAGGATGCAGGGAACGGGTCAGAGGAGTGGGCGAGGGGTGGCGCACAGTCAAGGTCCCTGCCCCCCTCTCTCCTCCCCCCCCCCCCCCCCCGTTAGCCGCAAGAGCCCAAGTGGTCTCCACTTCCACAGCTTCTTCCTTTTGTTTTTTTCCCTCTTTCTCCTGATTCTCCCATCGCTTGTCTCTTCTTTCTGTCTCTCTCTCTATCTCTCCTCTCTCTCGTCTATCCCGTCTGTCTCTCCATCAGTCCTCCATCTCTCTCGGTCTATCTGTTCTCTCCATCTCTCTTCCTCTGTCTCTCCATCTCTCCGTCTCTCTCTTTCGCCTCTTTCTGGTCTGTCTCTATGCGTACGCTGTTCTCTTCTTCCTGGTCTCTCTTCTGTGTCTCTTCTGTCTCTTCTGTCTCTCTTCTGTCTCCCTCTTGCCCAGAGAAACCCAATCCCCCCCCCCCCACCACCACCGCTCCATCTGAGGGCCCTTGTAAGGGGCAGCAGGATGAATCTCAAGCGATAAGCGCCGAGACGGGGAGGAGAGACGAAGAAGAAGAAGAAGGAGAAGAAGAATAAGTTGAAGTAGCAAGAACGAAAATATGGGAAGAAGCCCATGGTAACCGAGGCAGGCGGAAGATAAAAACAAAACCGATAAAAGCCCAGGATAAAGATGGGACTTGTGGTCGCGAGAGAGAGAGAGAGAGAGAGAACAAAAAAAAGGAAAGGTGGAGGCGAGCGGGGACCACCGTGCACCCGCCCCCCCAGCCCAACCACCCACCCGCACACTGGATGGGTGTCAGATCACTGCTGGGTGTCCATAAACAGGCCCTTTTGTTGTGCTCGCCCCCCTCGCTCGCCTTTCAGCCATGAATGGGAGACTGGCTGCCAGACTTTTTTTGGGGTTCCCCCGTGCGGGGCGCTGAGGGCCTCTATTAGCTGAATGGAAGAGAACGTGGAAGAGAAGGAGGTGGGGGTGGAGAGTGCTTGTTTGCGATGCTTCCCTGTCTGGTTGACAGTTTCAAAGGCTCGTTTAGTGAACCCCCCCCCCGCCCCCCCCAATTATAGCCGGAGAGCTTCAAAAATTGGGACCGGAGCAGTCGTTTGAGAGGAACATATCGACTGCCATTGCCAGACTGCCACCGCCAATAACAGTAGTTTTGGGCATTAATGCTGCACATTCTAATGTGTGTATTTATGTCATTGCGACATTTTTTGTGTCGCTGCTGTTTAAACGCAATCACCGGCACAATCAAAAAAAACACAATGACGCAATGGAGAGCCCTTTAGACATGATGTCGGGAAAAGGAAATATATGTATGAACGGTATAGGTTTATAGATTATTGCCGAAACAATGAAATACAGGGTGGTGTACGACTGCCTGGTCTAGCAGCAGGTGTGAACACGCTCACCAATCTCAAAGTGAATCTACACGTATCTGGATGCAGGACAGTCGTCCTGGTCCCAGCGTACCTGCCCCCCACGTCCTCACCATCTGCTTGCTACCAGGAGCCCACCAAACTCTCACACACAATATGGTGTGTGTGTGTGTGTGTGTGTGTGTGTGTGTGGATTATCATGACAGGCAGAACAGAGGATCAGATCCTCACATGTCTCCATGTCTTTTTACAGAACCCACCCTCTCTCCCCTTTCCTCTCTCTCTCGCTCACTGTATCATTCTCATGCACGCGAACGTACACGCGTGCACACATACACGTGCACACACACACACACACACACACACACATACATGTGCACACACACGCGTGCACACACACACACACACGCATGCACGCACTCACACACACACTCACACACACGTTACAGAAATGAAATTCCCCATTCAAAGCCAGATAAAAGTGCCAAACAAAATGTCTGGCGCAGGTCAAAAGAAAGGCGATGGAACACAAGGCTGACAGCGGCATCCAGAAGTCTGCGTTAAAGGACGTAAACAAGGACAAGTCTTGTGATTCCTGTTGACTTTGGAGGCTGTCTCCACTTTGGCCTGACACTGATCAGCGCTGTCGTCTGCTTGCTGTTTGCATATGCATGTGTTGATGCAGAGTCCATATGGCCGCACCTCACTTTGTGTTACCAAGTCAAATCAGCCTCCGCCTTACCATCCAGTTCAGTACAATTATTATCAATATTATTATTAATATTAGTAGTAGTAGTAGTAGTATACTGTTGTTATATATATGTTTTATATTTTATATTGTATATTATAACCACTAAATAATTTTACAGAAGAATAATATTCATTATAATATAACACCAAAAACGTTTTCAAAATGATTTATCCATGATTTTAACAATATAAATAAATAACAATAATACTTTTACCATTTAGATTTACCCATAAATACATTTACGGAAGTAAATGCAATATTTGCAAATATTACTACAATATGCCTCATGAGATGCAATTAGGGCTGAGCAATTACATCCAAATCACAATATGTTCAAGTGCAATATCCAAATCACAGCAGCTACAATTTTTTCGATAATGGTAAAAAGGTAAATGTATAACACCATTATAAATGAAGTACTGTAGCGCTGCAGCGATTCCCTGGCCTACATTTTTTTCTCCAAAACATCTTTGTTTGGTTCAGACGCCAACAAATGACAAATTTAGCAGCGAAAATGTTGACGCATAAATTATCATTCCCACTAATAGTGAATCATATCACAATATCTGTCAAAATAATCGCACTTCGATTTTTTTGTACCATATCGTCCAGCCCTAGATGTAATAGACAGAACTCAAATACATCTCCATTTCTCCATTCAATCGTTGAGAATGAGACGGTTAAATCCTCAGCACCTTGCAGGCAAAGAAAATATCAGCAGCATGCATTAATACGACAGGCCGAAGCAATGGAATGAAAATGAATAGAAGCAGATTCCCTCTCTCTCTCGCTCTGTCACTTTATTATTGGTTACCAACTCTCTTGTGCACACACACACACACACACACACACACACACACACACACACACACACACACACACACACACACACACACACACACACACACACACACACACACACACACACACACACACACACACACACACACACACACACACACAGTGGGGCTCACTGTCTCTTTACTTCGGCGGTAATTGACACGTTCAGCGAGCAGCAAACCTCATGTGCGAGCGCACGCTAGCTAAAAGCTTACAGCTGTAAGCGCACACTCGGCCGAGCCCGTCCAACAGAGGGGGCTTGGCCACTCGCGCCCCACACACACACAACAATGCCCTCGCCGTGGAGATGGTAGCAACACAGCATGGATACAAACACAAAATAATATATAATAAAGAAAAAGAACACACTAAATGTATTTTATATATCTATAATCCCTTGCGTTTAATCCTCCAGAGTTAGAATAGAAGTCAACGCGGGCTGAAAGTCGAGTGCTCCGACAGATTGGGTGGAGAGATATGGAATTTAATTGCTGGAATGACTCTTTCACTGCTGCTTCAAGTACCACACACGCAACACACACACACACACGCGCACGCACACGCACACACACACACACGCCAACAGACGCGCACACCCACGCACACACACGCACACCCACGCAGAGGTCGTCTTCAGTGCATTCACAATTAGTGTTTTAGAAAAGAGAAAGAAAAAAATATTTGTTATGTTTGTGAACTTGGCTTCCCTGGTGTCCCAGCGCGTTGTGTGTGTGTGTGTGTGTGTGTGTGTGTGTTTGTTTTAGCGCACACTTTTTTTTGACACAGCATTTTCCGCATGCCACATATTTAAATAAATTCTGCTGAATTTCTTTGTCATACTCATCCCTTAAAAAAAAAAACACCGGGACCACAGAAACGGGGGGGAACAAGGGGGGGGTCAGAGGTCATGACAGGCAGTTAAGTCGAGGGTTTTATACCTCTGAATAGCCGGAGACCTCCGTTTGACCCGGACCCCAGTGAGAGAGCTGATTGCCAGCTCCCTTAGGGCCCCGAAAAGACCCCAAAAAAGATTCCTGGAATTCCACGGCTTCAGTTACAGGAGCGGGGGGAGAAGAGCGATAGAGAGAGAGAGAGAGACAGAGAGAGAGACAGAGACAGAGAGAGAGACAGAGAGAGAGAGAGACAGAGAGAGAGAGAGAGACAGAGAGAGAGAGGCATGTGGAGACTAGCTCGGGTGGAAGGCAGGTATGCTTCCGAAAGTGGAGCTGAAGTAAAATGGCGTTCCCAAGAATGAAAAAGTTTTTGAATGTCAAAACAAGACGGGACAGGCAAAGAGGGGGGGAGGTTCAGAGGTGTTGAAAGGGATTTTATAGATCATCTGGAATTATAAGATCATTTCCTTTGAACAAATTAATGAAAGGGTGAGCGTGTGCCGTGTGCAGAATAAATCGAGGTTTAAACTTCACATTTGGCATTTTAAACAAGATTAGATTAAGATTACATTCGATTCAAATGTACCACATTTAGAATTAGTATTATAAATGAATGTGTTAAGGCTCAAGAGTAATTGTGTGTCTCTGAGTAAAAGAGAGAACTACAGAGAATGAAATACAACAATTGTAATTTAGCTTGACTTTAATTTCAATATATAATATATATATTAAACACTTAAATACTGAATTTCTATAATGTTTTTAATTGTTAGCATTTATTGTTAGCCAAATGGAATTTGTCAAATGTATTTAAAATAAATATTCAGCTCATTTCAGGAAAGATTGCCAGTAATGTGAATTAGTTACAGTTAGTGGAGGAATGGACGTGACGCAAAATAAACTGAACCGCAATAATATTGTGGATGACGGTTAAGTTACTACAAAGTAGTGCTGGGCAATATATCTATCTAGCCTATATTATGTCAACATTGTGATATGAGACTACATATAGTCTGGCATATGTTTTGTCTTTGGTTTCAAAGCCAGTAAAGTGATGTAATTCTCTATACCGGAATGTTCTATTATATTTGCCTTTACCCACCATTTCTTGCATTTACACCATTGTGTAAATATTTTTTAAAGCACCAAGTCATCTCCACAATATTTCTGGAATATCAATCACTGAAACTTTTTATGTTTACCTTTGACATTTTCATATTGTCGCAGAGACATCTATTTATTTATTTTCCCTTATAGTTTCACTTGAAACTCTTATGTCCATTTTGCAGAAAAGTTCCTCATAAAATTATGAGGAATACAAAAACAGTTTTGACTCCGCAATAATGACATATATATCATTAAAGGAGATTTGCGCTCTGTCACCCGGCCCCAACTACAAAGAGAAGGACAAACCCAACGTGTTTAAGCTCTCTCACAACACCCAGACAACCAACATACTGTATGTACTAGACCCATCACATCACCATATATCCATACTCTGTTAACAAGCCACTCAGGCCAAACCTCCGCCCCCTGCTGAGGCTCACCTTGCAGCCCTCGCAGGCGCTGACTCCATAGTGGTAGCCCGAGGACTTGTCCTGGCACACGAAGCAGGGCTTGTAGACCCGGGGCGGCGGCAGCGGCGACGGCGGGCTGGGAACCAGCTCCTCCGAACTGCTGCTCTGCGTCTCGATGGCTGCGGAGGAAATGGAAAAATGTCAAGATTATTATTATAATGGTTATAAGGATGGTTATTATAAGATTAGTACAAAACCTATTTCTATTGCTGTACCCTCCTTTCTGTTGCTTTACACATGCATGTGCGCGTGTGCGTGCACGGACACACACACACACACACACACGCACGCACACACACACACACACACGTACGCACACAGACATGCAAACATTCATTTTGGAATAAGCAAGCAGAGCGCAGTATTGGTCTTTGATTAGATTACATTCTTCCGTACTTCATGGGAGAAAACTCAATTAGCCGTGTTCAGGGACCAGCTCTGCTAACCCGCCCAGCAACCGGAAGTGAAATGTTATCTTTCTGAGAATGAAGATGACGACCGGGTTTATTACAACGGTTCCATTTTTTTTAAATTTCCACCACTATATTGGCTCCACTACTTATCCTGATGCACCGGTCGCAAGAATAAGACTTCATTAACGGATTTCATCAGACTTGTTTTTTTGAGTTTTGAGAGAACTTACAGGCTCATAGAGTGATGGTCCGCGGCTATTTCAGTCCTGTGTGCAGCAGACTAGCTTGTTATTACCCACCCAGAGGTGCAGGCTTCAGGGAGACCAACCCTGTCGGAGTGCACGGGCCCCGCACACGTGATGACAACCACAGTGTCACTTTCTGAACCCCGAGAAAAAAGGTTGTCACACAACTTAAAAAAACATATCCGGAGACGTGCACAGCAAATCCGCTCGTCGTCATGGTTACAAACTCAATGGCTGACACTGCATCTGCCAACATATTTTATATTTCATGAAAATTGTTTTATTTCAGCGCTAAGGAGGCATTCGCTGACACATTTTTCAATAATTATGAATTTGGCCATGATTTCATTCTTCATGAGCATATTGTCTGCGCCCGGGCCTAAGACGCAGGTCGTAACAGTTCCACCGTGTTCGTAGGCACAGACCGACAGACAGACTACCGGAAGAAACATATCTGACATAATTGAAAACAAAGCATTTGGTAGAGGTGGACTGTGACCAACTGGGCCACAAAAGCAACACTAGCCCCGCATCACCCCCTCCACCCACCCAGCCCATTTTTAACACACTACACAGAACATGCTACATCTGGAAACACTAGTCGCCTCCTCCCGTCCTCCGCTGCTGATGGCTGCGTTGCTGCCGAGCGATTGGTGACGGCTGGCTGGCTGGCTGGCTGGCTGGGCACCGCCCCCACCGCCTATAAGCAACAAGACCCCCACCCATCCACCCATCCACCCATCCATCCATCCATCCACCCATCCACGCATCCACCCATCCGTAGCCAGATGGGTGTCGGGAAAGGTAGAACTGTAATGCACCCTTGCGCGTGTGTGTGTGTGTGTGCGCGTGTGTGTTTTTTGTATGATTAAACCATAATATAATACTGTATTTGTTTGTACAGTGAAATACAACCGAGAATATGTATTTGATCCCAGAGATGTACAAAATACTACACACTATTTGTATCTAAAAAATGTATAAATACAATCCAATATACCGTATAATATTTATTTGAGCCAAGGAATTTGAGAGTTAAACATTTCCGTAAAAAGCCAGCAAAACACTTGTTCTTTTTACTTTTTGTGACGTTATATTTACATGTTGTTCTGTGATATTTCAGTTGTACACCACGCAGCCCCAACGCCGCCAAAACCAACACACTTCAAGGCAGCCAGGGCTTAAGAGAGGCCCGGAGGAGGAGAAAACATCAAACTATGTGTGTTGTGGTGGTGGTGGTGGTGGTGGTGGTGGTGGTGGGGTGATCCCCTAGCCCCTGGCTGAACCCTCAGCCTCCGGGTCAAACAGTAACTGCTACCTCGCCCCCTCCCCCCCCCCCCCCGCCACAAAGGACACACAAACCACTAATGAGGGGCCAACAAAAATACAAAAATCGATATATAACCCAAAATAATGATTTGGTTTGTTAACAACCAAAAGAAACCTAAAACGAGTTTTGTGTTTTTGGGACGTAGGGCCCGTAGCCCCCCACTCCCCCCCCCTCTCCACAGGCTGCATTTTGTATTCTGCTTCAAAAGAAACAAATAAAGATGGCAGGCGTGAGGACGGCATTACGCTCTGTTCAAAAGGACAGGATAAAAAAAAAAGATGAAGCAGAGATGCGTAGGCAGAAATCGGTCCGTTATTCTTCTATGTATTCCGGCCAAATCCCGCCTCTTTATGACGAACGAGCGTTGCCATTGGTCAAATAAAGCTCACCACGTGTTTCCTCGCGGTGACCTTAACCAAAAAATGCACCAATAACTCAAATTAACCCTTTGTAACCCAACGACGGGAAACAAGCTATTTTCTAAACCACGAGTCAATCACAGCGCAGAAAGACGTTGGAATTAACATTACGCCATCCACACACACACACACACACACACACACACACACACACACACACACACACACACACACCCACACACACACACACACACACACACACACACACACACACACACACACACCCCTACACTCACCCACACACATGGCAAGCAGGACCTGCCACAAAAAGAAAAGACAAATACAAGCAAAACACGCTCTGGTGTAGCACTTGCAGTTGAACACAATGATCTCAAATGGCACAGCATGGTGAATGGTTGTTGATGAGGTTTTGCAATGAATTGGGACAACAGGTTTGTTAATCGAATGGAATTCACCTTCACCATTTGAATTGATGCTAGCGGTTTGCTCCCATTTTACAGCCGATGTCAAGAATAACCGACGTCAAAAAAGACAATGTAAAATTGAAATGGGGCTAATAGATGAGAGAAATAACAGTAATGAAATAATAGTTCCCGAAAAATTCTTCCTTGATATATTTGTGTATTTGTTGTTATTGTTATTTATTTCTAGTGGTTATTTATTATTTTTTGAAGAGGAAACAATGGTAAAAAAAATGGTTTGTTGCTAAAAAAACAAAAACAAATACACAACAATGTACACATCTAAATATAATATATATTTTTTTAAACAGGAGACAAATGAAATGGCGTGTGTGGTAAGGTCCAGAAGGCACACACTGGGCTTGTCGCCTGGGAGGCCTCATTGGTGCCGAGGTGTGCAGTGTGAGTGTGTCGTCGCGACAGCACCAGACAAGTGGAGAAGATGAGAGTAATCAGCGACACGGCCCGCGGTTTCATTACACTGCATCCAGCGCTGCCGACGTATTCCTTTTATTATTTTTCATTTTACATTGAAAAATGGAAACATCCCCATCTGCGAGTGACTTGCAGCCCACTGCCCACCATCCCCCTCCCCTAACACACCCCTACACGGCAGACAGCTTGTCTGGTCTGGAAGTGATTTTACCTCATTTCACTCTCGGAAGGTTTCTCTGCAGGTGGGGTTGGGGGGGGGGGGGTTCTCCTTATGCACCCCCACCACCCCTGCGGTCCACGGAAGTGGTCAGGGTTCAACCAGAGTTCGCCCAAAAATTAGAACCAGCTTGGACACCCTGCCCCCCCACCCCACCCCACCACAACCACCACGACCACCACCACCACCACCATTTCCCCATGTATACATTTTACTGTCAGGACATATATATATATACAGACACAAGAGTCCATGTTTATGTGCATGAGTGCACTTTCGGTTTGCTCACACAAGTCTGCTTCCAATTAACCAAACGGGGGCTTCACAAACCATTCAGATTGGCGGAGAACTGCGCTAAAGTCGCAACTAATAAAAAAGCACACAACAAAAACACCAAAGCTTAAATCTAAAGACACCTCCAGACAATGATTGCCCCCTCACCAGAAACAACACTAATAAACAACGAAACGCAACAAATAAACGCCGGTCCGCTGATATTATCTTTAGCCATGATTTGCAGTTACAGTGGGCGATGTAAGCAGGAAGTCAACTTGGCTGGAGGTATGGCACTAAGATTGAGGTCTTAAAAGGGCCACCATAGCCTTGTCATGACTGTGACCAAACCGTGACCCCCGTCCCCCCCCTTCACACCCTCCCCCCCCCCCCCCCCCCTCCCACTACAACCTCCTTGTGGCCGGTGGGGATGTGTGGTGTGCCTGGCGGCGGTGGTCTTGAAGTGAAGGGTACGCTAGCACAGGAGAGGAGAAGGGGGAGAGGAAGGTGGAGGCGCTACTGGCCGGCAGTGTCGGTACAGCGCCTCCACAAGACTCCTGCTGCCGGAGCACAACAGAAGCCACGTCAGGTCGAGGCACTCTGTAAAATAAAGAATATGACAAAATAAAAAAAAGCATATAAGAACTACGACATCCACAAACACCCGAGTGGGCAGAGAGTAGAGCTGCACGATTTTGACAGAAATGACAATTGGGATTATTTTGCCCGATACCGTGATTGTGATTATTATTCATTGTGATTTACAGATTATCGCTGCAATAAATATTATGTGGCACCTACTGGATAGAAAAAATTATAATAAAGCAATGTTGCCGAGTTGTAGCAGTTTGTAATGTGATTTTAATGTAACAGGCATACAAAGTTAGATTTATTTATATTTTTTTAATCACAAAGTGCATTTCCAAAAATCACAATTTCGATTCATATTCATTTAATTGTGCAGCCCAAGCAGAGAGAGAAGGAGAGCGAGAGAGAGTGAGAGAGAAGGAGAGAGAAGGAGAGAGAGAGAAAATGGAAAGAGAGTGAAAGTGGTTGTGGATGGATGCAGTTTTTTTGCTTTCTCCCCACACTTTATTCCTGGGAAGCGAACATCCTGCTTACGACTCCATGTTCTTCCTCTGGGCGTTCCATTCAGACAAACAGCCGGCTGCTGCTGCCGGGCCCTCTGGCCAGCTCCTAACTATGGAAGGTAACGCTACAGACACAGACACCATGTGAAAGCCCTTCGATATAACCAGCAGTAATACAGCCATCTGAGCTGTAGACGTTTCCAGCGGGCAGAAGAATAGATGGATGTGTAAATACGACCGTTTGAAACAAACGGTGGGACAGATGTAGAACTGAGAGACTGTAGGGCCGATGCGTCTGTGCTGGGACCAGACCAAACTGGCCGAGCCTGCTGAACCGGACATACTGTTATAAAAAAGGGGAACTACGGATCCTGGATTCAAATCTGATCGGCCGCACACACTTTTAACAATTTAAAATGTCTTTCGCTGAAAGTAATTAGAAAGTAATTTGATCATCATCAAATTAATTAAGATACTGACTTATCGCGATATGCAGTTTTATAATCTAAATAGAATTACAATGAGAACATAAGTGATCAAAATATGAGGTTTGAAAATTTTTGTTTTTGTCTGATACCAGATACTTTCAATATAATTTCCATATTTCTGACTCGTAAAATTCTCCATGATTATTGTGATAATAGGCTAAATTTTTCCATATCGCCCAGCCCAACCATTTCATCATCCTCCATTGAAATGTGTGGAAAACCACTCACGCCCATGCAATACAATTTTATGGGCTAAGGTAATTCACTCTTAGCAAAACTTGGCCACAATTTACTTTGGCCCTAAATTATTGTATTACTCAACTAAAAGGCATTTGCAGCCACACACACGTGTGTGTGCTTTAAGCAAGCACTTTTTTAAGCTTGAAGCTTTGTTATCTTTCCTTGTCGTCATCACTGACAGTATTTTTTCACACACGGACACACACACACGGGCACACAAACCACCTACTGTAATAACTCCAATTAACCATAGCCTGGAAATCAGAATGATTTCTCTCCTTTGATTAGGACAGTTTACATTGCATTAATGTAACACACACACACACACACACACACACACACACACACACACACACACACACACACACACACACACACACACACACACACACACACACACACACACACACACACACACACACACACACACACACCCCTTTAATTTAGCACGCTCGTGCACGACACCAAAATTAGCTTGGCTCGCAAGCTGTGCTAATAGCCTTTCATGTCCATATCAGAGGTGGTTAAGCCTTAAAGACTGAGAGAGAAAGGGTGTGATAATCCCTGCCTGTACACGCAGACACATGGCATTGGCAATGAACCGCGTGCGTGTTTCCATTTATTTTAAACTGCTCTGCTTCAAATCTCTGTTTTTTCATCGTACAGTGTGTGTGGGTCATACAGTAATTTCTCAGAGATGCGTCGACATGTCTTGAATGCAGTCACAGCAAGGGGGGGGAGGGGGTCCTTGCTTCGGACTCCTAATGAATGTCTCTCTAACTCAGAATAAAAAGACAACAGAACAGAAAGGAAGTGTATTAACGCTCACTTACGTTCTCTGTAAGAACTGCTAATTAACACCTCTGAGATTTAGCACAATATCCTAAATAAATACATTTATACGGCGCTGACACTCCGCTGACCCATCGTCGTAGAGGGCCGGGCCCCCGGAAATCCAATCCTCAGTCAAACAAGAGTCCCGCTCAGACACACGCTGGGCCACGGGGGCCTGCTATGACAGCTGTAACCAGCCACTTGTAGCACTGAAGGGGTGCAACATCCAGCTGTGAATGCAATCTATTAGATCCTGTGTTCACAGAGGCATCGTCGCAGGACGACACAGGGGTCGCTCATAACACTAATGATGGGTCTGCTCCTTTTATGTCCCAGGGCAGTACGGCTAGTAGACTCACCTCCGCTAGTTTAGTTTAGTTTACTAGCTGTGCTGCCCTGGTACAGAAAAGGAGCAGACAAAATCATTGGTGTTGTGAGTGACACCTATGTTTGTCCTACGACGACGCCTCCGTGAAAAGGGTCCATCGGAAACAAATGTATTCCTGTTCATCGAGTGGCAGATAACTCTGGTTAATGAGGGTCAGTGGAATCATAAGCGTGAATCGCAATCGATGTATCTCTCTTCATTATCTTCATTTATATAATTATTTATTTGTTAGATGAAGTCAAAGGGCACTTTGCATCATGTCGGCAGTCATTATTACGTAATGTGATGGCATCCACTAATTACATGTAATAGTTAACCACAGCACACACACATTAAAGCACCACATCACCGGGACGCCCTGGGAACCACGTTATTAAGTGTCTTTGACAACCTCTTAAAGCTCAACCATTGGCTCAATTAATTTCCCACCTGAACGCAGTAGATTTAAAGTAGAAAAATAGAATAGACTTTTTTTTTTATTAGAAAGAAAATTAGACATAAAATAAATAATGTGTGGAATGTGTGGACGTACTGTACACTAAAGCCATACAGAAGCGCGTTGAAAAACAAATGTGGACATTTATAACATTCATTTGTACAGTAAAGCAATGCTTGGCTTCTTGTGTTTGCCCTCAATAACAACCATGTTACTACGCCTTATTTCTTCCTCTTCTCTCTCGTCTCATTTCTGTTGTAAATAACAATGCCTACGAAACAAAAACACTCACCAGAGACGTGAATGTGGTTTCTACTCTGACCCCTCATCCTTCACAAGACAAGGAGCCAATTTGGAATATGTCTTTAGAGCAAACACGGCTATGGGAATGGCAACTACAGGCCACGCTCGGGTCTTAACCTGGGTCATTATTGAATCTAAATAAATCAGTGTATCTGTAGACAGAGAGGAGGATAGGGCCTTGGGGGGGGGGGGGGGGGGGGCAAAAACAATAAATCCAGGCTCACTCATATAAAACAAACCATTTCCACTAGCAGTGTGTACGGGGTGGTGGTGATGGTGGTGATGGTGGTGGTGGGTGGTGCAGAGATGCAGGCCTACGTAATCCAAGGAATGTTGTGGGTTGTGCATGCAGCCTATAGTCCAGCGCTGCCCTTCAAGCCTTGTGAGTACAAAAGAAACGAAAGAAAGAAAGAAAGAAAGAAAGAAAGAAAGAAAGAAAGACGACCAGGAGAGATCGATCCGTCTTCCCGCCGGCTGGCAGTGGTCATTTAGCAACGCACACGCTGACATGTTACAATTGTAGCCCCGCTAACCTCGTTGAAAAGTCCCACTGGCCATTTGTCTCAATCAGTGTCCAAATGAGCAGTGTTCAGGACTCGCAGGGTTTATGCAGCCCACCTCCTCCCACCACCACCACCACCACCACCCACAGCTCCCAGCTACCAGCCCTCACTGGTCCCCCCCTGTCATCCCAGTTGTGTTGTTTTTTTTTAGGATACGTTTAAGCATTTCTCTGGAAGGACGTGATAACGTAAGGGGACGTGTTGACGCCATCATACACACATAGGCTACATCAGCGACGTTTCCACACGTCCACTGCCCTGATCTGATCTGTGTGGCCCGACCCGACGGTACCAACTATGAAGTACAAGTCTCAGCACAGGGGTCACACGGGTCACCAGAGTGTGTGACCGTGAAGTTCAGTTTAGTTTAGTTTAGTTTAGTTTAGTTTAGTTTAGTTTTGAGTGGTTTAGGCTCAGTAGTCACCATCAGGCAGCTTTAAAGAAGTTTAAAGTCTGGGATAAATACGCGAGTTAACGTCGGTCAGTCATTTTGTGTTCTCGAATCCCGATCGGCTTTGGATCGATAGTCCGAGCTGATGGGGGCAAACGAATTGACCCACCACCACCACCACCACCATCACCACCAGTGCTCATCATGAGTGGGATTCGGTCAAAACAAAAACAAAAACAAAAACAACACAACACAACACAAACAAAAAGTCCACACTTACACTGTGCGCTGCGGCGGTGGTGCTGCCAGTCCCTCTGCGCCAGCCCGCTGATGCACGCCTTCAGCGCCTTCTCCTGCAGCATGCACGACGAGGGGCTGGACGTGTAGAAGTCCAGCATCTGTCCCGGGCTCACGGCGAGCACGTCCATACAGTCGAACATGACGACGACGAAACGACGAAGACGACGATGAAGACGAAGACGACGAATACGGGTCACGGTCACGGGTCACGGGGTCACGGGCGGCGCTTGGTCCCCTCTTCACGGTACAGGTGTAAAATCACCCCGAGACACGAGACGCGCACAACTCCATCAAAGTCTGTCCTCCTCCTCCTCCACCTCCTCCTCCTCTTCCTCCCGCCGCCGCCGCCGCGGACGCTCAACACCGCGACGTGTGTACGAATAAAGCGCGAAGAACCCACGAGAAACCCCCGATTATCATCACAGCGCGCGCTTGATCCAAACGTGCGACACTTGCCGTTTTGGCGCAAAATGTCCGGTGGTTGGTGGTGGTGCTGCTGCTCGCGCGTAAACGGAGACACGTCCATGATATTACAGCGTGAATGTCGTTGGCCGCCGCGCGCATGTTGTTGTTGTCGTTGTTGTTGTTGTTGTTGTTGTTGTTGTTGTTGTTGTTGTTTGCCCGCCACGAGACTGAGTCCTCTCAATTCAAGAATGGCGTTCATATAAAATAACGCGTTGTTTGTTTAAAACAGCGCGTCTCTCTCTCTCTCCTTGGATGACGGATGTGTTGTTATCCTTCTCCTCCTTCCAGCGTGCGGCTCGTCCCGCCAGCACCGCTAGTGTTGCGCCCCCCCCACACACACACACCACACTCAGAGAGAGAGAGAGAGAGAGAGAATGAAAGATTGGATTCCTAATATATGCGGGTGAACTTTCTATGAACCCGTCCGAGGCTGCTAACCTTCACATGACCCCCCCAGCGGCGTGACGACATCGTCATCATCACCACCACCACCACCACCAGCAGCACCACCACCACCACCACCACGTCCCGGCATTCTCCCACAGCCGAGCCGAGCCGAGCCGAGTCGAGTCGAACCGAACCGAGCCGAGCCGAGCCGGGCCGGGGGAGGGGGGGGAGAAAAAAAAAAGGCTTCGTTTTCTCCTGGGGGAGAAAAAAAAAGAACACAATACCTGACAAAACCGAACACAAGACGAGACTATTTACATTTATTATTATTTTTGTAACGTCCAAAACTTGCGGCTGCTGTTGTTGTTGTTGTTGTTGTTGTTTGTTGTTTGAATTTTGGGTAATTGTACGCACGGCATGGAGACAGAAGACTAGACCTGTGATCGTGAATATTATTTTATTAAACCCGACAAGCCCGGACTAATGTTGTCATTAATGAGGCCGATCACACGGAATAAATGGTGTAAAAGAAATAAATGTTCATGTTTTCATCAACTTTACTTCACGGTTACAGTGTTTTTGTTCGTTAAGGTTTTATTTTGTTGTTTAAATGCAGTCAATTAAAATCTCATCGTTTTCTGAAGTCTTGTGTATCACCGTCGAAATTGCAATAGGCCTCTTGGTTGTTTGTAATGTAGATTAATAAGTAGGCCTTCCGTCATGTTGTTGTTAATTATCGCTCGCAAACTGTTATTGACACAACTTGTTGTTACTTAAGCTCATTGTCCTAAATGACAAACATCACAAATCCTAACTTGAATCATTAACCTGTTAAGCCCCTGGCGAGGTGAGCCGTTTTTAATCTGCTTTTGACTCGGCGGCGACGCAGAATTGTTATTAGACGCAATTACGTTCTGGTTTGTGTCCTTAATTTGACACTAACCGTAGTGGATCACAGCTTCTACAGTTATTTGGCTGATATTGAATAGTTATGTCAAGGCCGTAGCCATTGAGTCAACAAAAAAATCTAAATTAGAAAACTAAAAAGCTACAAATATATCATATGTATATCATCATATGTAATGGCAGAGATTAGGGATTAATAAAGTATAATCTTAATACAAAAAAATTAATCTATGCGTTATAGAAGGATAAGTTTGGACGATTGCACAAACTTGTGGCCAAGACTCAGCAAATTGTGGTTTATTAACATTTGATCAATTTATTAGGGTGGGGGGGGCATTTGAGCATATTTGAATATTGGGTGGGGATATGTCCCCCCCAATATATATTATAATTGGAGTTATGTACAATTTGCAACCGTTCATATTAATAATCAATATCAGGAGATACACGCCTCATTGTCAAATAGATTATATTTTCTCTGAAGCCATAGTATTTTATTTATTTGTTTAGTCATTGTTATTTAACAACAGAAATACAGAACTGGACCTCCAAAAACAAAGAACAAACATATGTTTTGAGATTGACCCAAACATAAGTTTACAAGACGGACTGAATCGTACAAGTTTGACCCAAATTAAAATTACCCTGAAACTTCCAAACATCTTTCCCATCTGGAAACGTCATCTTAAACTGCTGTAAACAAGAGGGAGCCTAAATGAGGCATAAAGGAAAGGTCAACATACATAACACCATACCCCCTCTCTCTCTCTCTCTCTCCTCTCTCTATCTCTCTCTATCTCTGTACATATAAATATGGGATAAATATGATATGCAGCATTCTGAAACAGCCTTTCAAGGATTCTGTTACAGATCCAACATTGGCAGACGTTTCTGGAGGAAGAATAGAAATAAAGAGATAGAAGGGATGCAGTGTGATCCATGCAGAGTCATGGGGAGGGCTTTTATTTTTAAAAAGCCCTTTGTTAAAAACAGCAAACAAACACTCTTAAGCAGGGCCTTGTGTCTTGTAATTAGAGGCTTAAAGATCCTCTCTCTCTCTCCCCCCATCTCGTTCTCTCTCTCTCTCTCTCAATCCAAAGAGCTTTATTAGCATGGTAAACATGTTTACATTGCCAAAGCAACTGATAAATAAAACAAAACAAAACAAATGTTTCTACAATTACAGATATTCTACAATAAAGAAATGTTTAACCAAAACTGCAATATTGCAATCAAATATATACATAAGAGTGTGTGAAATGTACTTTGAATTGTGCTTTTGTTGTGCAAAAACTAAATATATATAAATATATACAGGTAAGTAAGTGTAAAAACTAAGTATAAAATATGCTGAATACAAAAAAATACTAAATAAAATAAAAGTGCCACTGTGGTTAAGAATATAAATACAAATAAGTGACAACAGTTATTTACAAATGTATGTGAAGGCATCTGTTCTGTGGGCTATGTATTTATAGATCAGATGATTGACAGGTGATTGACAGTCTTTATGGAGGTTGTATTCCATTAGATATCCTTTTCCTGTCGCAACAGCTCACAAATCTTGCTGCTGTGTTTGCACATTCCTTTACTTTGCCCAGCAGATATAGAAGTCTTTGGTTGTTCGTCAAGTTTTAGAAATCCTTTTGGGTGTTTGAAATCTGTGTCTCTGATGTCTTGGTAGAGATGACAGGTTGTTAGAAAGTGCAGCTCGGTTTCCACCTCACGTTGGGTGCAGTGGGTGCAGAAGTATGCCTTCTCTTGGAAGCCAGGTCTGACGGTGGCGGCCTCTCTCCACGGCGGGGCTGTGCTCACCGGGTCAAGTCAAGTCGTCAAGTATTTCCTGAGATTGGGGATCGGTCACGGTGCTCAGGTATTCCGCCGTTGCGTATTGTCTGTTTAGGGCCAAATAGCATTCTAATTAACTGTTTTTTTGTTGTTCTTTCCAGTGTGTGATAATTTGGAATCTGTCTGGTGGCTCTGCTTGGGTTTGTGAATAGAGTCGCAGAACCAGGGCACATCGCTCTAGAGTCTCTCAGTCAAAATCAAGTCAAATAAATACAAATAAACAAAACACTGACTTTGTTTTTTTCTTTTTATGGTGTAAAAAGCCCTTTTTGCCTTGTCTCTCAGGTCGTTTACAGCTTTGTTGGTGCTAATGTTTAGGCCAAGGGAGGTATAATTTTGTGTATGTTCTAAGGCAGTTGTATTGAGAAAGAATTTCTATTTATGTTGCTGGAGGCTGGGTATTTTTTTGGGAAAATCATAATTTTTGTTAGATTTACTGTTAAGGCCCAGGTCTGGGAGAATTTGTGTAGTAGATCAAGGTGCTGTTGTAGTCCTTCTTTGGTTGGCGACAGCAGCACCAGATCATCTGCAAACAGGAGGTGTTTGACTTGTGTGTCTCCTAGGGAGATGCCAGGTGCTTTAGATTGTTCTCATGATTTTCCCAAATTCATTGATGTATATGTTGAAGAGGGTTGGGCTCAAGCTGTGTCACTTATGTGGAGCGCTGTTATCAGTTATTGGCTCCAAATATTGGGGAAGATCCCGGAGCTAAGGACAACGATAAAGAGTTTTAATATAGCCAATTGGAATTTGAGGTCTGTGAATTTCATCATTTCATTTAGGATGCCGTCGACACCACAGGCCTTCTTGGTTTCAAGTGATTTTATTTTGTCTTATAGTTCCTTTAGTGTAATTGCTGAGTCTAGTGGGTTTTGATTGTCTTTTATGATTCTCTAAACTTTGTAGTTTATCTAGGAAATGTTTTTGCTGTGAATTATTTTCTATTGGACCAAAGAGATTGGGGAAGTGGTTGTCCTCTACATTTTGGATTTGTAGATCCTCGTGTTTTTGTTTGTTTAGAGTCTCTCTCTCTCATTATCCACAACACAGTGTGTTACGAGGTAAACTATTTTCAATCTTTCACAATCTACAAACAACAGGTCAAGAGTTGAAGCTAATTCATCATGATAAATGAAGGAAAAAAACAGATTAACAGACATTACTTTTGTGTAAATTGTCACGCCCGTGACCTTTTGCCTTCATGGTCTAGTTTTGTATTGACATGTGTATTGTGTTCCCTCTCAGTTTTATGTTAGTCTTGTTCCTCAGTCAGTCCTTGCCAGATCATTGTTGTATGTCTTGTGTTGTGTGTCCATTTTAGTGGGGGCACAAAGATAGGGTGTCTGGGACAATAGAAAAACATATGTGAAGTCACGCACACACTGTCATAGAGAGGCACACATGGTGGGCAGACGAGAAGGAGTCAATTTATTTAACGATATTATGTAGAATAAAAATTTCAATTTGGGACAATGGTTACGTTTTGGACAGTTGAAAGTAGAATTCCGAACAGTTGCGGGACACTAAGTAAAAAGTGAGTAAAAAAATGTCCAACCCCCCCACCTCAGAGCGGCCTTCAGAGCTGTTTAGTGCAGTAGCTACAGGTGCACACCACGAAATGCGGACCAGTGCTTCAAACTAGGACCCGATTGGCTACCAATGCTACAAACATGCAACAAGCCCGTTCACATCTACATTCACATTTCGGGGTATTTAGCAGATTCTTTCGTCTAAAGCGACTACAATCAAGTCTCTTTTTCAAGCACTCATAATTGCTATGTTAATAGAACAAGTTTCAAGCGCACATAATTGCGAGGTTGGCAAGATTGCCAAGTCATGGCAAAAAAGAAAAAGGAAGAAATCGGGTTTCAACTGCTCGCCTCACTGTTTACTCACATTTGTCTCACGCGACTCACATTTTTAACAAAAGACGAAAGGTGATATTCAGCATCGTAGTCATGGTAGACTCTCTCCCCCCCCCCCCCCCCCCCCCCCCCCCACCCAAAAAAACCCACCCTCCCTGAAGTACATTAGGTGAGTAAGTGGTTTTGTGCCCGGACACCGCTGGCTGGTGGTGCGGCGCCGGCGTGGGCCAGAGCCACATTTCGGGGAGAGAAGACGAGATGCTCTGTGCAGGTGAGACCTGAGGAAGGCAGGCAGCGCTCCCCTGCAGCTGTCATGAATATTGCAGGCAGCTGATAGCAGAGCTGGAAAAGAATTACCTGGTGAACATACACACACACACACACACACGTAGACACACACACACACACACACCTGACCGCCCCCAGTCACCCGGTGTGGCGGTAATCTTTGGACAAAAACACACGCATACACAAACACACACACACACACACACATTATGAGCATAGACAAACTCCGACCAACCCCCTACACACACTCTTTCTCGTTCACCTTCTCTCTCTCGTACACGCACACACACACACACACACACACACACATTCACACTCTCTGGTGCAGGTAATGAATACATCTGAAACTCCGCCTGTAATTAGCAGGTGATAAGACAGTCCATCAAGATAATACCTTTTTCTGTGCATCAGGCAAAACCACCCGCCCCACACACACACACACACACACACACACACACACACCACCAGTCCTCTCACCACACACAACCACAATCTCATTTCATCCGTCACAATCACTTGGCAGGTGACTGGTGTTTTGGTTTTTATAGGGATGGAATAAAAAAGTCAATTGTTTTTTGGAAGACTGCAGTATACCTGTGAACTTTGCACACCGATCCATCTTAATCAGCCACGGAGATGCGAACAGTCCAACCCTCAGATGGAAAGGAGCTTTCAAGAGCACACAATTTATGAGGTGGAGACATGTTTCAAGAGCAACAAATACGCCAGCGGGTCTAGTAGCGTTAAAAAATAGGCTATGTTAAGAACAACTTTGGCCCAACCTTATTGATAATTAAATTGATAATATTAAGATGCGTGGTAAATGGAGATAGGTACTATATATATATATATAAATATATTTGGCAATAGTTTCTCAGGTTGTGCCAGGCACTGCATAGGAATTATTTGTTTTGTTTGTGTGAATGCTGGTTTAATACTCAAATTCTCCAAAATGAATTGACTTTTCACAAATATGTGGACCAGAAAGACATAAAAAGGCATTGTGGTTCCGTGCAAAGTATCTTCCATTTTTAGTTTGTTTGCACATACATACGCTCGACCATAAAAAGGACATTTAATCTCTTCTCTGGAAGTCATCCAGCACGCCACTTCATGGGGGGGGGGCCAACAGGATGTGACCTCGGCACACGTAACGCAAGCATACTCTCACGATGGAGAAAAAAGTGCCGCTAAGGATCATAAATCCAGCATGGGTGAAATATACAGCAATACTGCGAAAGAACAGATAAGCTTTTAGAAAAAACCTGATTAAAACGAACCTTATTTTGAAGAGGCAGACTTTAAACTAAATGGTTGTAATGATGTTTCTTAAATGTTCAGAGTCTAGGATTCTCCCCAGGATATTGTTATTCATGGTGGTGCTCCCACTAGCCAGTTGTGGCCGTAGAAATAAAGAAGAGTTTGCGGCGGGAGGAGTGGGGGGGGAGTTAGTTTTAATAAAACATTTAGCAGTTATTTCAATGTTCAAACGAGGCCAAAAGACTTCAAAAAGCTCTACCGATTAATAATACAGGTTAATAATTTAATAGACATGATAACTTTATTCATCCTGAAGGAAATACTTTTGCCAGAGGTTGCTCAGAAATTCCAACAACACAAATTACAGAATAATAAGAAACAGGTTTGAAAAGTTTTTCCTTTATGGTGATTTGTCAAAAACAAGATGTAATCCAGGCAGAGATCAAAATTAAACAGCCAGGCAAAATAGTCTGGCAAAAAAACACCTGGCAGACAAAAAACATTAGTCCAAACAGAAATTGACCAAAACTAACAGACCAACTTACAGCCCACTTGATCGCTCTAGTAACACTGAGTGACAATCTTCGCACTGAAACCAAGAATCATTAAAATTTAAATACACCAGGTGATTGAGGAAGCAATGAGGAAGCAATCAGGGTGCTCATAGGTGCTTCAGGGTGCTCATAGGCAACAGGTTAGGGGTAGAGCCAACGGTGCATAGATTCAATGAAACAAACAGGAGGTACCTGGTCTTACACACAAAACAAAATCCACGTGTGCAAGCATAACAGAATCAAAAGAAATACACACACACACACACACACACACACACACACACACCACCACTCAGGTGCGCGATGCACAATGTTCAAACCACCTTATGTTGTGACAGTTGAAGTCGGCCTAACCTCATAATATGAAACCTTTCGGCTACATTGAAGCTATGCAACAACAGAGTTGAACTGGAACCAGTGGAACCAAAAGCCACTGATGTCCACGCAGCATATATTGATGTTGGCAATGGGAAGCGATGGGATGAATCGTTGTGCGGTGAGAGAAAAAACGCTGCTTCTCTGTGCTTTGTGTACTGTTTCTATGACAACTACCCATGTTGAGTTCCATAGCTCCTATAGCTTACCATCGATACATCCATGAGAAAGGAAAATACATTAAAAGTTCCGATATTTTCAACTCGATTCGCTCGGAGCGACTGCACAAAAATGCCAATGCGAAATCCTCATTGGGAACCTATTGACGCTTGCACTGTCATATGTCAAAAGGTCATATGTGGACATTAAAAGGAGCCTAAAAGGCGATGAAGTGGCAGCCATGATGAATTCTCTAAATGTGAAGGAAAGGTGCTTCAATGCTTCCTTTCTTACATAGGGTGCACAATGCTAATGGAGATAATGTTCCTTTTGGTGGTAATCTCGAAGATTTCCGTTTTAGCGATGGTGAAAATTGTAATTGCATCCAAACCAGATATTTATTTACATGAAAATCTTCAACATTACCACTGTATTTTTTTTAGGCATGTAGGATTTTACAGCACAAATCACTTTAAATTGCCAGTTTATGAGCAGGTTGTGGTTGAAATAAAAAAATTACAGCTTCCCCGACTCTCTGTTGCCTAGAACAGCTTTTGGACTGATTTCTGTTGTATTTGAATCGGGTCAGATTTTCCGGGAAAAACCGGCCGAAGGGTTCAGTAGTGAGAAGGAATCTGTGATTCTTTTAAATAAAAAAGGGATATGTATATATATATATATATATATATATATATATATATATTATTTTTAGTGTTTTTGGGACAACAGGAATTACCTTTTAAAGGACACAACAAAGACACGGATTCCTTAAATCGGAGGAATTACTTTATTCTTCAGACTGTTATTTATATCAACTATAACACTACACACTACTGCTGCTCATTGTTGCTTGTATGTTGCTTTGACATATCATTTATCTTGTCTGTGAGTGTGTTTTTAGCGCCATCTAAATAGTTGTTTTATGAGTTGTGTTGTGACTGGTAAGCCGCAAATGAATTGCCCTTCTGCAGATAAATAAAGCTGAACTGAACGGAACTACTTTCCTTGCTGTCGGAATACGCTGACCTACGTTGTCACCTGGCCACGGCGACTGTGTTTACTGCCGCATCTGGTAAGATTCAGAATGACCTCATCAGTGCGGTTGCTGATGTCACAGTCAAGGTCGAACGCGACCCAAATATCACTCGTCCTCAGGTGTGTGAGTGACAATGGTGTCAAGGAGAGATTTATTTAAAATTTGAGGACGTTACTGAGGAACAAACGTGCATACGACACAGCTCCAGCTATTCTTAACTTTTTAGACACCTATGAATGCAAATCAAAAGTAGGAGCTCAGTGCTACGATGGGGCTGCCGTGAACGGGGTGCAGGCTCTTATTGAGGAATCCATTCCCCAGGCACTGTTGTTATGCACATACATTACATATTGTAATGTCGCAGGGGGGCAGCCGACATTTTGTATGCATCTTGGAGGGCAGACCGCCTTTTTCTTGCGCTCATCAAAACGCACAAAGTTGCTGGACGAGTGTGAGAAAAGACGAGCCACGAGTTGCTGAAGCACGATGGAACTTCAGGTCTTCACTTTGACAGTGACTCTATCCATTGCGCAGCAGGCCATATCAATCAGATGAAAAGTTTTATATATATATATATATATATATATATATTATTTTTAGTGTTTTTGGGACAACAGGAATTACCTTTTAAAGGACACAACAAAGACACGGATTCCTTAAATCGGAGGAATTACTTTATTCTTCAGACTGTTATTTATATCAACTATAACACTACACACTACTGCTGCTCATTGTTGCTTGTATGTTGCTTTGACATATCATTTATCTTGTCTGTGAGTGTGTTTTTAGCGCCATCTAAATAGTTGTTTTATGAGTTGTGTTGTGACTGGTAAGCCGCAAATGAATTGCCCTTCTGCAGATAAATAAAGCTGAACTGAACGGAACTACTTTCCTTGCTGACGGAATACGCTGACCTACGTTGTCACCTGGCCACGGCGACTGTGTTTACTGCCGCATCTGGTAAGATTCAGAATGACCTCATCAGTGCGGTTGCTGATGTCACAGTCAAGGTCGAACGCGACCCAAATATCACTCGTCCTCAGGTGTGTGAGTGACAATGGTGTCAAGGAGAGATTTATTTAAAATTTGAGGACGTTACTGAGGAACAAACGTGCATACGACACAGCTCCAGCTATTCTTAACTTTTTAGACACCTATGAATGCAAATCAAAAGTAGGAGCTCAGTGCTACGATGGGGCTGCCGTGAACGGGGTGCAGGCTCTTATTGAGGAATCCATTCCCCAGGCACTGTTGTTATGCACATACATTACATCTTGTAATGTCGCAGGGGGGCAGCCGACATTTTGTATGCATCTTGGAGGGCAGACCGCCTTTTTCTTGCGCTCATCAAAACGCACAAAGTTGCTGGACGAGTGTGAGAAAAGACGAGCCACGAGTTGCTGAAGCACGATGGAACTTCAGGTCTTCACTTTGACAGTGACTCTATCCATTGCGCAGCAGGCCATATCAATCAGATGAAAAGTTTTGATTTTTGTTTTCTGCTTTTTACTTTCGACGGAATTCTCAGCATCTTTGACGAAACGTTGAAGGCCGTGGGAGAGCCAAGTGCATCCAGAGCGAGAGCAACAGGGGATGCCCACACGTTACCCGCTACTGTGTATATACAGTATATATATATTTATATATACTGTATATATATATATATTTATTTATTTTTACTGGAATCATTGTAACCAGTAGGTGTAATGGATGACCATGGTAGCATATGAGGGGTTGAATAAAGCAAAAACAAACGCTATTGGCCAAAAGCAATGTGTTTTTCCGTAGGCAAACCCCATGGAGAATGGCTTGTTAGTGTGTTGCTGTGGTCATGACTGGATGCCTGGCCACCCCACCCGAGGCTCTACCAGCTTGCTCACCAGTCAGCACCTCATCCCATCACCATGGACAATATTAATATTCCATTTCTTATTTGTCCTTAAAATGTTTGCTTACTACTGTGCATGTCCATTATGACACCTGTTCCATTATGAGCGTTCCCTGGAGGGAGGGATCCCCCACCTTTTGGGGGTCTAGAGTTAGTGGGTGTCATAAATACATGTTGTGTTACAGCGCGCATGCACACACACACACACACACACACACAATATATATATATATATATATATATATATATTATTTTTAGTGTTTTTGGGACAACAGGAATTACCTTTTAAAGGACACAACAAAGACACGGATTCCTTAAATCGGAGGAATTACTTTATTCTTCAGACTGTTATTTATATCAACTATAACACTACACACTACTGCTGCTCATTGTTGCTTGTATGTTGCTTTGACATATCATTTATCTTGTCTGTGAGTGTGTTTTTAGCGCCATCTAAATAGTTGTTTTATGAGTTGTGTTGTGACTGG
>PIJE02000989.1:38976-46476 GCA_002895965.2 Coryphaenoides rupestris | reverse complement strand
TCACCACACTCCACAGAAACTGGAACGAGCACACACACTTGTTCATTTGTTGCTCGTCGGGCAGCCATGTCTGTGTTCTGATACGTTACGTCGTGATCTTCCAGGAGCTTTCGTCGAGTATGCAGATTAACATTGTTATCTGTCAGCACAGTTTGGAGTTAATTGAATTTTGCGGTTGCACACGACGCACGGTGTTCTGTGAAACATCATTTCTCGGTTGTTTTCATCTGTCCAAGGTATGTCAATTCTCTGACATTTTCTACCCCTTGATCATCAATGCTAAATAGAGCTGTTTTTTTTTTAGCAAGCTCTTCACAATTGAATACCTGTGTTTTAGTCTTAAAGGAAATCTTTCATTGTCTTTCATTCATCTTTCAACGTTTCATTGATAATTGTCAGCAGTTGTTCTGCCTCAAGCACTGTTTTGCAGAATAGAACAACGTCATCCGCATACAGAATCCACGTCATCATCTCCGTACCACACATCTTCTCACAGAGACCAATGCTCCCACCCATCAGGGATGGACGGGGCGATTTCATTCCTCTTATCGATGCAGAGATTCCTTCATACAGTTTCTGTAGCAGTGTTACCAAATGTTCGTATTCGTCCAATGACAATTTTTGCAAGAACACGGCTCATGTTCGCTCCTATAGACAGCCCATGATAATTTGAAGCGAAAAATGCTGGAATTGCCCTTGAAGTTGGGATGACCCGTGATTTTAAATGCCCCTGCAAAATAAAGAGTTCACTTCTGAATTTGACTCTGAATTTGCAAAGCGGGTCCAGAATTAGCTTTTCGTTGGAGTCACTGAATATTGGTCGGACACACACAACAACAAAAATATGGAATGAGCCAACGTTTCATCAAATTGCCCTGAGAAAGGATTATATTGGCAAAAACAAGCCCTTAAAAAGTACAATTGTTATCCTGCTTCACCCTCAGTGGAGCAGATCCCTGCAGTTCACTTATACCAGCCACTCCACTGCACAGTGATTTTCAATCTATGGACACACACACACACACACACACACACACACACACACACACACACAATATAATGATGAGTACAGTTGCATTATTCATACTATCTCAGCCGGACCGAGAAACTCCATGTGAGCTAAATACCCACGAAAATAAAAATAACGCAAGAAAACACATTTCAAAACACCTGGCGTCGCCGCGGCGATGGGGGAAACCCTCATATGTGTTAAGCTAGACACTTAACTTGAGAGACAGGAGCCATCAAGAGAACTGGAAGAGAGAGAGTATGTACTGTATGTGTGACTGACATTTCTCCGGCTAGTGTGGCTACAGGCGAGAGGTGACTCCTTCACATAATTGGATTCTGTCTGACATGGCCTCTCGGTACCTGAGAGAGGTACCGAGAGGCCATGAGAGTGTGAGAGTGTGTGTGAGTGTGTGTGTGTGTGTGTGTGGTGGTCCACCACAACTGAGTCTGCAATAATGGCTGATGCCATGACTGGCTCAGGGGCTACAGGGGCCAAAGCAGACTCTGCTCCCAGCTGTAACACTATAGCCCCGACATCACCCCACAGGGCTCGGCGGCGTCATTTTATTATTAATATACTCAATATACTACTGTTCTGCCCCTACAGATGTAGTTTAATGTGTTCAAATTGTTTACTCTGTGTCACAGCACCCCCTGGTGATAATTCATGTACAGGTCCGTTTTTGTATCCGATTCTCTTCCGGTGTAAACAGACAGTCGTAGTAAACACGATCTTTGCTACTTACCGTTAGCAGACGTCAGCTGCCCGGTTCTTCATTTTCTTGCGAGCTAAAGCAACGTCTGTCTGGCATCTGGCAACATATATGAATATAATCAGCCGGTTATTTTGTGTTTGTACTAATGTCGAAGCATGTATAGTGGCTAAATCGCTATGTGGCTAAGCTAAAGTTAGCTCCGTATCCCTATGTTATGTGCCTAGATGCATACCGTAACATGTTGTATGCTTATCTGTATGCTTACGCAAAGAGAAGTTACAGAGACACAGATGGAGTAGCGCAACACCAGACACCTATGGCTAGGGCTACGGGCTATCACGGCTTACCCGGACAGAACCCCCTCAACTGTGAGTACCGACCCTAGCGAACGATCCGAACTTCCATAGTTGAAGTGAGTTCCATTGCTAGGGACAAGCGCACTGTCTCTGTGAGGAGGGCTCTGATGAGGGTGAATACCAGAAAAGCTGCAGGTCCCGACGGCATATCTGGACAATATTGTCCCTGTGCCCAAGACTGCCTCTCCAGCATTCCTGAATGACTACCGACCAGTGGTCATGAAATATTTTGAGAGGCTGATTAAGTACTACATCTGCGCCGTCTTACCTCCCTCCATGGACCCGCTGGTGAACCCGCTGTTCGCCTACCGGCGAAACAGATTCACAGACAATGCTGTCTCCCAGGAAATACACAGCTCCCTCTCTCATTTCATAGTCGGAAGCGGGGGTATGTGAGAATGTTGTTTATTGACTTTAGCTCTGCTTAGTTTCCACCAGACTGGCTGACAAGCTGATTGAGTTGGGTCTGAACACCCCCCTGTACGCTTGGATCCTGGACTTCCTAACTGCCAGGCCCCAGGTCATCAGGGTGGGCAAAGACACCTCCAGACCCCTCACCCTGAACACAGGATCCCCCCAGGATTGCGTCCTCAGCCCCCTACTGTACTCCCTGTACACACATGACTGTATGGCCAGGTTCAGCTCCAACACCATCGTCAATTTTGCAGATGACACCGTGGTGGTGGGCCTGATCTCTGGTGACGATGAGAAGTCCTACCTAGAAGTTGCTACCTTTTCACTATGGTGCCAAGACAACAGCCTCATGCTGAATGTCTCCAAAACTAAGGCGCTGATTGTGGACTTTAGGAGGACACAACATCAGAGGACTTACACACCACTAGGGATTAATGGTACTGCTGTGGAAAGGGTGAGCAGCTTCAGGTACCTGGGAGTCCACATCACAGAGGATCTGACTTGGACTACACACATTGGCACTCTGGTGAGGAAGGCGAAGCAGAGTCTCTCCCGCCTCAGGCAGCTGTGGAAGTTCGGAGTCTCCCAGAGTATCCTTCAGACCTTCTACGCTGGTGCGGTGGAGAGTATCCTGACAGGGAGCATCACTGCCTGGTTCGGCAACGGCTCCTCTCAGGACAGGGGGGCTCTGCAGAGGGTAGTGTGTTCAGCTGAACGCAGTATTGACACTACACTCCCCACCCTGCAGGACCTGTACTCCAGGAGGTGTCGAACCAGAGCCTGCAGTATCATGAAGGATCTTCACCACCCCAAAAACAACCTGTTCCAACGTCTGCGGTTAGGCAAGCGCCTCCGCAGTCACACTGCTAGAACAGAGAAACGATTCTTTCCGCAGGCCATCAGGACTCTGACCCCACTAGGACCCCCCCCCCACACCCCCCAACAGCCCACACCCACGACTTGATAAAAAAAAAATTGATATTGGCCTGTTGTTGATATTCCTTATTGATTATTATATTCCAAAAATAAAATAAAATAAAACCTTCTACTTTTGTACTGTAAATAGTGTGGATATTTTTTTCTTTGGTTATTTGTATTTGTTCTGTTGCACATTCCACTGGGCATCACCACTTTTTCATTTCACTGCATACCCTGTATGTGTATGTGACCAATAAAGTTATATCTTGAATATAAGTGGCTGGCAAACATCCAGAGACTTCACGCAAGCTTAACACTTCCTCTGAAAAAACCCCAAAACTACATCATAATGGAAGATGTTGACAACATGAACATTGCAAAACATGTCGAGGATTGTTGTCACAGTCTGTCTCTGTTGTTATGTTTTGGGCTTTTTGCATCCTGGGCTGGACTATTATTATTTATCAGGTGTTATAGTCAGTTTTTATCATTCACGTTTCTGTTTTCTCCCTCCGTGTGGTGTTCCCCTGCTGGTTGTTTGAGTTTTGTTTTGTCCATGTGCCTTTTTTACCCTGCCCCTCACCTGTAGTTTGTCATCGGCCATTTTGTGGTCACCTGTTTCGCGTCAGACTAAGAGCGATTCAAAGAACCCATTATGAAAAGGCTTCCCAAGAACACTGTCACCTACCAATCCCGAAAAGATGACGTGGAGTTGCCTCCCTGTGGGCTCACCACCTGCAGGGAGAGTCATTAGGGTCGGATGCATTGCAAAACCAGGCGGTAGGAAAAGGCGGGGTCCTGGGCGTGCGGATCCCCAGCATTGCCGTTCTAGGGACGTGGAACGTCACCTCGCTGGCGGGGGAGGCTGCCAGACAGACCTGGTAAACCCAAACATGTAGTGAGGGTGAACTGGGAATGTCTGGTGGAAGCCCCTGTCCATGAGGTCTTTAACTCTCACCTCCGGAAGAACTTCTCGTGCATCCCAGGGTAGGTTGGGGACATGGAACCCGAGTGGGCCATGTTCAGAGCCTCCATTGTAGAGGCTGCTGCTCGGAGCTGTGGTCAAAAGGCTGTCGGTGCCTGTCGTGGCGGCAACCCAGAACCCGACCAGCACATCCTCTGAAGAAGAGGCAGAATCTGAAGACTCCTGGGAATCCTGTGGGGGGTACTGCGAGTATGGGGTACCAGAGCCGTTGGTACGTGCCATTCGGTCCTTGTACAAACAAAGTGCGAGCTGTGTCTGTATTCTCGGCACAAAGTCAAGCACGTTCTCAGTGGGTGTTGGACTCCGCCAAGGTTGTCCCTTGTCACCGATTCTGTTCGTGATCTTCATGGACAGAATCTCAAGGCGCAGCCGAGGTGAGGAGAGTGTCCGGTTTGGGGACCTCAGAATTGCATCTCTGCTCTTTGCAGATGATGTGGTTCTGTTGGCTACATCAGACCGTGACCTCCAGCATGCACTGGGGCGGTTTGCAGCTGAGTGTGAAGCGGTCGGGATGAGAGTCAGCACCTCCAAGTCTGAGGCCATGGTTCTCTGCCGGAAAACGGTGGAGTGTTCCCTCCGGGTTGGGAATGAGTTGCTGCCTCAAGCGAAGGAGTTCAAGTATCTCGGGGTCTTGTTCACGAGTGAGGGCAAAATGGAGCTGGAGATGGACAGACGGATTGGTGCAGCGTCTGGACCTAGGATGGGTTGTCATCGGTGTATGTATGTATGATGTATGCCTTGGAGGTGCCCACAGACAAGTGAGTAGCTACAAAACATTCATCCTAGAGAATGGTCATTCAAGCCATCTACAGCCGTGCAACAGTTAAATCAAAATGAAGGAGATGCTCAGTCAAGCACCTAAACGTCAACACCATCCAGCACTAACCTCCACATACAGCTCAACTCAAGTTTCAAGAAGTTTCATTGTCACGGTCACATTGCCCACAGACCACTACAGGTGAGCAGCTACAAAACCATCTCTGTCTTGTGTTTACAGTTTCACAAGTCACTCAGTAAACTCCATGGAAATCAAGACATTTGTCGCGTTTTCTTGAAGTATTTAGCTGGATGGATAGCGAGCTTCGTCAGCTAGTGAGACCATAACAACTCCATTATTTACGGTTGCTGTGTTTTCAGTACATACCGTATGTTCCACCGCAGTAATTGATGTTATATTGATAAATTCCAACCAGGGACCACATAAAGGATTCCTGCAAATCCCGACGCTTAAAGGGATATGAGGCGTGATCTATATTGGGGTTCTCCTTGTTGAATCAGACTTCATCTTCATTTTTATTCTTACCACGTTGATGATGTCGATAAAAAGTGCGGGATCTGCTGTATCTGAGTTAGAGATTTTTTTTTTTATTAATGAAAATGAAAATGACTATAAAAATACACATATATTCAAAAACAAATAAAATAGGGAGATGGTTAGGGCAAAACTAAAAATAGTTAAAAATAATTAAGAAGAAAATGTCCTTTACTTAAGCATCTGTCTCTATCTCTGTCTCTGTCTCTCTCTCTCTCTCTCTCTCTCTCCGACAGATACTGAGGGGAATAAGTTGACGTTTCCCTTGTCAGATGAAAGCTTTGATAAGCTTCAGCTGGGGTCATGCACAGGTAAGATTCTGACAGGTGTGTGTACACACACACACACACACACACACCTGTCAGACACACAGAGGTGGGTGGGGGGGCAAACGACAGTGCCCATTAGTTCGTGAGTGTGTTGGCGTGCTACCATTGCATGTCGCGGTCTCGTGTTCTTTTTTTTTTTTAAATTCAACTCCTAATTTGAATTCCCTTAACGCCGCACACAGGACTGTCTCCAGGAAGCCCCCCGACACGATGGCTACTCCGGTGAAGCTAATCACGGGCTAAGGACGCAATTAACCTACTCAGCAAGACATAAGGACTGTGCCGGGCCATGTTGCCTGATAGCATTAGAGCCTCTTGGCATTTAGAATGTTTTCAGTATGAAAAGTGACCTGTTTCTTTGACACTCCTTTCTGTGACTATTGAATTCTACAAGGTTGTTCTCTTGTACTCTATGTGCCAATTTATTTTTAATGTTGAATTTGACCCAATTTAATTTAATACATGCATGATTAGTTTGGTATTACTGTGTAAAAGTTCAGTGATAATCAGGTTAAAATAAAGAAAAGCGGCACACTCCCAAGTGGACTTATTTGAAGAAAAAATGTGTTTTAAGGTGTGTGTGTGTGTGTGTGTGTGGGGGCGGGGGTCGGGAGGGGGGCCGTGGTTCATCACACACCATCAGAATCAGAATCAGGTTCATTGCCAAATAGGTTTTCACAGACAAGGAATGTCCTTTGGTGAATTGGTGCATAACATTGAACATTAAACATTGAACGGAAAGTACTGTACCTGTTCCTCCGTGGAGGCGGAGATAAGTTTCCCCGTCCCCCCACGCCCCCCCCTCCTCCCCCGGGACGGGCCGACCGGCTGCCGTCCCGGGCTGTGTGTGCGCCGCCGCCGCCGCCTCGTCTAATCAAAACTCCACCGCAACGCTCATTATCTCAGTGCCACCGCTGAGCACTCCCCACCCCTTGATGTCGCCCGGGGTTCAGACAAGACACACACACACACACACACACACACACACACCAAATGTGTTCTGCGTCTAATCCCGGTTCTATGATATTATTCTTCACCATTGTTTGTTTCTGTTGTTTTTTTTTGTTTGTGTACGTGTGTGTGTGTTTGTGTGTGTGTTGTGTGTGTGTGTGTGTGTGTGTGTGTGTGTGTGTGTATGCTTTCAACACGAGGGTGTCTGTAAGTAAGAAGTCCCCAACCAGAACAGAAAGAGATCAAACTAAGGGACTGTGTCTGTTTTCCTTTTCATGTCTTTTCTATTTTGTGTTGTTTGTTTTTGGATTTCATGTGTCTCCCCCCGGTCAGCGTGGTGAGGAAATATATATTAATGTGCTGAATTAAATTAGATGGTAAAGGTGTTTTTGTTTTTTTGATCCTTCATACGTCTCCAGGGTTCGTCGAGATCCGCCTCGACACTCTCTTGTATCTTCGCTTTTTCCGCTCTTCACAAGACTCTCCGGCGGTCTTTCCGTCCTGATTA
>PIJE02000989.1:30000-38965 GCA_002895965.2 Coryphaenoides rupestris | reverse complement strand
GTGGACTGGCCGCAAAGTCAGAATAGCACTCGACAGTAACGGTTTAATGGTGCTTGACTGAAGCATTCTCGCTTACATAGATCTTCACATGGTCTACATATATATCGGTCGTGTAGAAATGGCTTGTACACTGGTCACGACCCAAAGCTCGTGACCCATAGGTGAGGGTTGGAACGTAGATGGACCTAAATCGAACTTCGCCTTCCGAGCTCCCTCTTCACCACAACGGACCGGTACAGCGCCCACATTACTGCAGACGCTGCACCAATCCGTCTGTCCATCTCCCGCTCCATTTTGCCCTCACTCGTGAACAAGACCCAGAGATACTTGAACTCCTTCGCTTGAGGCAGCAACTCACTCCCAACCCGGAGGGAACACTCCACCGTTTTCCGGCAGAGAACCATGGCCTCAGACTTGGAGGTGCTGACTCTCATCCCGACACTCGGCTGCAAACCGCCCCAGTGCATGCATCATGGTCACGGTCTGATGTAGCCAACAGAACCACATCATCTGTGAAGAGCAGAGACTCATGGTCGCCCGCATAACCTAGCACGTTTCTCAAATTGAATCTGCTCGCATACGTCAGACCTTGGAGGTCACGGTCTGATATAGCCAACAGAACCACATCATCTGCAAAGAGCAGAGATGCAATTCTGAGGTCCCCAAACCGGACACTCTCCTCACCTCGGCTGCGCCTTGAGATTCTGTCCATGAAGATCACGAACAGAACCGGTGACAAGGGACAACCTTGGCGGAGTCCAACACCCACTGAGAACGTGCTTGACTTTGTGCCGAGAATACGGAAGCAGCTCGCACTTTGTTCGTACAAGGACCGAATGGCACGTACCAACCGGTACCCTACTCCGGTACCTCCCCACAGAAGATTCCCCGGGGGACACGGTCATCGGCCCTTCTCGCGTCACGCTACCCGTCTGCTGTTTCAAGAGACCCCTTGGCCAACCAAGCCCGAAAGCCCGACTTTCTTCAACGCTGGTATCCGCCAACGGGTTCTTAGGTTGCCGCCACGACAGGCACCAACAGCCTTTTGACCACAGCTCCGAGCCAGCCTCTACAATGGAGGCTCTGAACATGGCCCACTCAGGTTCCATGTCCCCAACCTCCCCCGGGATGCACGAGTTCTTCCGGAGGTAAGAGTTAAAGATCTCACGGACAGGGGCTTCCACCAGACATTGCCAGTTCACCCTCACTACACGTTTGGCTTTACCAGGTCTGTCCGGCAGCCTCCCCCGCCATCTGATCCAACTCACCACCACCACCTGCCCATCTCAAGCTCTAGCTCCTCCCTACCCGAGTTCCGTCCCTAGAACCAGTCGGCGATGACGGGGATCCGCACGCCCAGGACCCCGCTTTTGCCTACCGCCCGGTATACAACGCACCCGACCCCAATGACTCTCCCTGCAGGTGGTGAGCTGCCTCCCTCCATTCAAGTATCTTGGGGTCTTGTTCACGGCAAAAAGGAGCCGGAGATGGACAGACGGATTGGTGCGGCGTCTGCAGTGATGCGGGCGCTGTACCGGTCCGTTGTGGTGAAGTGACATCACCCAATGTTTTCTGAAGAGCGGTTTTGAAGCTCAAATGGTCGCCGTCTTGGCAAGTCAGAACCGACTCCGCCCACTCCAGGGGTGGAGTCTGAAACTGAGGTGGGGCGAATGAAGCCTGGCTGCTGGAACACGGCCACCTCAAAGCTTTCAAGCTTCAAGTTACCGTATATGCCAACCTGATGCTAACGCTACTCATCTGTATTGCCCCCGTTACACCATTTTCCGGACCTGGACCTAGGATGGGTTGTCATCGGTGTATGTATGATGTATGCCTTGGAGGTGCCCACAGACAAGTGAGTAGCTACAAAACATTCATCCTAGAGAACGGTCATTCAAGCCATCTACAGCCGTGCAACAGTTAAATCAAAATGAAGGAGATGCTCAGTCAAGCACCTAAACGTCAACACCATCCAGCACTAACCTCCACATACAGCTCAACTCAAGTTTCAAGAAGTTTCATTGTCACGGTCACATTGCCCACAGACCACTACAGGTGAGTAGCTACAAAACCATCTCTGTCTTGTGTTTAAAGTTTCACAAGTCACTCAGTAAACTCCATGGAAATCAAGACATTTGTCGCGTTTTCTTGAAGTATTTAGCTGGACGGATAGCGAGCTTCGTCAGCTAGTGAGACCATAACAACTCCATTATTTACGGTTGCTGTGTTTTCAGTACATACCGTATGTTCCACTGCAGTAATTGATGTTATATTGATAAATTCCAACCAGGGACCACATAAAGGATTCCTGCAAATCCCGACGCTTAAAGGGATATGAGGCGTGATCTATATTGGGGTTCTCCTTGTTGAATCAGACTTCATCTTCATTTTTATTCTTACCACGTTGATGATGTCGATAAAAAGTGCGGGATCTGCTGTATCTGAGTTAGAGATTTTTTTTTTTATTAATGAAAATGAAAATGACTATAAAAATACACATATATTCAAAAACAAATAAAATAGGGAGATGGTTAGGGCAAAACTAAAAATAGTTAAAAATAATTAAGAAGAAAATGTCCTTTACTTAAGCATCTGTCTCTATCTCTGTCTCTCTCTCTCTCTCTCTCTCTCTCCGACAGATACTGAGGGGAATAAGTTGACGTTTCCCTTGTCAGATGAAAGCTTTGATAAGCTTCAGCTGGGGTCATGCACAGGTAAGATTCTGACAGGTGTGTGTACACACACACACACACACACACACCTGTCAGACACACGGAGGTGGGTGGGGGGGCAAACGACAGTGCCCATTAGTTCGTGAGTGTGTTGGCGTGCTACCATTGCATGTCGCGGTCTCGTGTTCTTTTTTTTTTTTAAATTCAACTCCTAATTTGAATTCCCTTAACGCCGCACACAGGACTGTCTCCAGGAAGCCCCCCGACACGATGGCTACTCCGGTGAAGCTAATCACGGGCTAAGGACGCAATTAACCTACTCAGCAAGACATAAGGACTGTGCCGGGCCATGTTGCCTGATAGCATTAGAGCCTCTTGGCATTTAGAATGTTTTCAGTATGAAAAGTGACCTGTTTCTTTGACACTCCTTTCTGTGACTATTGAATTCTACAAGGTTGTTCTCTTGTACTCTATGTGCCAATTTATTTTTAATGTTGAATTTGACCCAATTTAATTTAATACATGCATGATTAGTTTGGTATTACTGTGTAAAAGTTCAGTGATAATCAGGTTAAAATAAAGAAAAGCGGCACACTCCCAAGTGGACTTATTTGAAGAAAAAATGTGTTTTAAGGTGTGTGTGTGTGTGTGTGTGTGTGTGTGTGTGGGGGCGGGGGTCGGGAGGGGGGCCGTGGTTCATCACACACCATCAGAATCAGAATCAGGTTCATTGCCAAATAGGTTTTCACAGACAAGGAATGTCCTTTGGTGAATTGGTGCATAACATTGAACATTAAACATTGAACGGAAAGTACTGTACCTGTTCCTCCGTGGAGGCGGAGATAAGTTTCCCCGTCCCCCCACGCTCCCCTGCTCCCCCGGGACGGGCCGACCGGCTGCCGTCCCGGGCTGTGTGTGCGCCGCCGCCGCCGCCTCGTCTAATCAAAACTCCACCGCAACGCTCATTATCTCAGTGCCACCGCTGAGCACTCCCCACCCCTTGATGTCGCCCGGGGTTCAGAGAGAGACACACACACACACACACACACACACACACACACACACACACACACACACACACACACACACACACACCAAATGTGTTCTGCGTCTAATCCCGGTTCTATGATATTATTCTTCACCATTGTTTGTTTCTGTTGTTTTTTTTGTTGTGTGTGTACGTGTGTGTGTGTGTGTGTGTGTGTGTGTGTGTGTGTGTGTGTATGTGTGCTTTCAACATGAGGGTGTCTGTAAGTAAGAAGTCCCCAACCAGAACAGAAAGAGATCAAACTAAGGGACTGTGTCTGTTTTCCTTTTCATGTCTTTTCTATTTTGTGTTGTTTGTTTTTGGATTTCATGTGTCCTCCCCCCGGTCAGCGTGGTGAGGAAATATATATTAATGTGCTGAATTAAATTAGATGGTAAAGGTGTTTTTGTTTTTTTGATCCTTCATACGTCTCCAGGGTTCGTCGAGATCCGCCGCGACACTCTCTTGTATCTTCGCTTTTCCGCTCTTCACAAGACTCTCCGGCGGTCTTCCCGTCCTGATTACCCGTCCCCAACCTTCCCGTCTCGCCGAAATCCCCGGAGAACGCCTCAGCCTTCTGTCCCTGACCACCAAGTCCTGCCGTCACACTTCGTGGTTCCCCCGTCTGCCCGTCCGCGTGGCTGTTTGACATCGCGTCCCGGCTTCCTGAGCATCCGCCCGTCCCCGACCGTCCGTCTGCCGCCTTTCTTTTACTTTTTTATTCCCCACCTTTTATTTTTTGGTTTTACTCACTTCAATACATCTACTCTACTTTAGTATTTATTACTTTATCTTGTATTTGTACCTTTCTTTGTACCTTTCTTTTACGACCTTTACTTTTTATCTACTGCTGACGGTTCTTGCCTCTGGTGTTTCCTCAATACGACATTATAATGATTGCGTTCCTCGACTCCTGTTTTTAATTGACTGTTTTTATTTAATTGTAAGGTCTTTCTGGCTCTGTGTGGGAGATGGGCGACTGGGGGGATTGTTTTTTATTGTGTGCGAAGCAGATTCTCGCTGTTGCAATTGTTGGCATGAATAGTGCAAACAATCTGATTGATAAAGGGAATTTCAAAACCGTGTCACCATTGTCAATTATCAATATAAACCATCAACGGTTAGGTAGGTTGATTGCTGGATGTTTAAAACTGACGTAAAATACTAGCCCAGCATCAAAACCAACGTACACGACAGTCCTCTCCCCGACAGCCAAGGTGAGCAGACGTGGGTTTGTTCACAATGTCATTATCAGACAACATGGTGGAAAGCGGTGACGGCGCTCCGGGTATTTTTCATCCATCTAAGAGCACTAAATCTGAAGTGCGGGTGCATTTTGGGTATCGCAAGAGTGCTGACGGAAAGTTGATTGAAGACGGTTGCCTGCAGGAAAATAAATCTTCGGAGACATCTTCATGACCCCCACCTGGTACTTTGCAGCCAATGCAAGTTAAGTTAACTTTTAGATCAACGCATGTTGTGGGGAAAGATATGTGGGGCGGAAGGTTCTGTATGCTTGTGTGTTACGGTGAACTACGAGTGAGCTCAGTAAAAGTTCATCGTTAGAACACTATCAGCGTGCACCATCCAACAACAACAAGAGTTTATTAACTTAATCGAACAACTGCAAATTCAAGACATCAGTGGCTGTTCAGTGATGTCAAATTAATTAATTAGACTCTACTCCAGGTTTAGAGAAAACACGTTACACGTATGGGAGAGAAGCCAGGCCACAGGGGGCTTAAACTTCTGCTCCCCCCAGTTTAAGTTTAAGTTTGCGTACATAGAAAAACAACGAAAAATTGCGGTGTTCTGCGCCACACACACACATACACACACACACACACACACACAGACAAGTGGTGGAGGTGGTGTTAGTTTGGTTCAAAATGATCAAAATGAACAACGCCTCTCCTTCCTGCGGGAACTCCGTAAATCATTGGAGCAGAACAGGAATCACTCGGCAGCATTCACACACAGACGGACAATGGTTGCAGGGTCACACACAGCTTCAGACACAACAACACACCCCTCTCCCCCCGCACCCCCTTACAGGCACTTCCCCTCAGGATGTAGATACAGCTTACTCCCATTCGAAACACAGCCTCCTCCATCATCAACTTGACTCACATGTCTTCCATGCCCTGTAACCTTGTGCACAATTTTTTCCCGAACAGAGAAATATGTGTCATTGAATAGTGCTGGAGGTGGTGTGTGGAGGGGTGATGGGTATTTACGTGTCAATAAAGGTGGCTTCCAGAACCGTTCGCCCCAAACAACTTCACACTCGACACTCACTGCACTTCCTTTGGTCCTTGGCAAAACACCAGTCAGTGCAGGGGCCCGATTCGTGCCTGTTCGGGATGGAGACGGGTGCTTGCAGCTTAAGTCGAATTCGAGACACACACACACACACACACACATACATAGAGATACATACTCCAGCCATATCACAAATATTACTTTGAAAAGCTTACCAGCAGGCGAGAGGGTGTTGCCACTGCTGGAGCACTGGGGCTGCCGGTGCGACGTCTGGGGCGACGGTGGTGGTGGGGGTGGGGGCAGAGCCGTCGGCCGCGTGACCGTGGGCGGGAACAGGAAAGAAGAGTAGTTGTAGCTGTTCTTCTTCATCTGGACCAGTGGAGGGGGTTTGGCTCCGCCTCCACCTTCGCCACTGGCGCCGCCGCGGCCGGGGCCGCGATAGGCTGGCCGTCTTCATCGCAGGGGTGGTAATGAGGAAGGCTGGAGTTTGGGGGCCGATGCTGCTGCATCGGGGTCAGGAGGGACCATGTGGGCGGTTAGCTGCGGTACCGGGTCTTGGCTGCGCAGCGCGGTCGCATGATGGAAACGGATGGCTGTCCCACTCCGTTAGCCCAGAGTGTGTAGCAGCATGGCTCTGGAGAAAGGGAAGCACAAACCACACACACACACAGATCCATTACTTTTGACTTGCCTAAAGTTTCTGACATATGACATAAGAAATTTGATTCTCTTTTGGAAACATCTAACTTGGACTGCTATTCATAGTGGAACATCCTTTATGTTGAGTAGAACAGCTTTATAGGGCATGAACGATAGTCTTCGTTCGATTGTTTAGCGTTTCACCACTCACCGATATGACTGTGTTTGTTTTATGCTATAATCCAAAATAGTCTGGGCGGTGAAAACTGCTTTTTCACAAAAAAGGCGTGATTGACTGAAATGCACCAGATATTTTCAATGTCACACTTTGCAGAATGTGCATTCCTCTAACCGTCCATCCATCCATCCATCCATCAATAATAATTCAAACAATAAAAATCAAGTCAAGTCAAGTCAATTTTATTTGTATAGCCCTTAATCACAGTTACAGTCTCAAAGGGCTTTACAGGCCATATAGAGGGATTATGGGCCAAGTGTTTATGAGACCCCCCTATCCCCCTTAAGGGCAAGAAACGACTCCCTTAATTAACAAGGAAGAAAGGACGGTATGGGGCGTATCCAGTCATGATCACAACAACACCCTAAAAATAGGAGACAACATGATGGTTAGATGGGGCATAGTGAACAGGGAACATACAAGCAACCTCTACCATCATACCTTTCGGCAACCAGTGTCGGCTAGTGTGGACAGCACGTTGATTTCACTGTAATTGGAGCTGAGGGGCACTCCTAGCAGCCAAAGGCAAGGGTAAATAGGTGGGTTTTAAGTCTCGCCTTAAATATATCAACAGAGTCAGCCTCCCTGATTACAGGTGGCAGACTGTTCCACAGATAGGGTGCTCGATAAGAGAACGCCCTGTTTCCTGCTGATTTTTTATTAACTTTTGGAATTGATAGAAGGCCAGCCCCTGAGGACCGGAGTGACCGAGAAGGACAATAGGGAACAATAAGGTCCTTCAGGTACGATGGTGCGGACCCATGCAGGATCTTGTAGGTAAGAAGTAGCACCTTAAAATCTGATCTGGGGTTTATTGGGAGCCAGTGGAGGGAAGTGAGAATAGGAGTAATGTGGTCAAACTTCCTAGTTCTCATTAGAAGTCTAGCAGCAGCGTTCTGTACAAGCCTCCAGCTTGTAAGCCAGAGAACAGTGCATTCAGTCTGGATGATATAAATGCATGGATGAGTGTCTCTGCGTCCACGGCAGATAACATCGGTATAATCTTAGCAATATTTCGAAGATGAAAGAACGCAGGGTCAAACAGAATACCGAGATTCTTGACGCAGGGGCTTTGTGCGAGAGTAGATCCCTCAAGTCACAGCGTGGTGTTTTCAAGTTGTGTTCGTAGATGATGGGTGAATACCCCGGCGCACGGGCACATTCGGAAAAGCCGAACACTGAAAACCTTAGCGAGAAATCTGTTTCACCACCCAGGCTACTTTGGATTACAGCAAGCAACAAACAGTCACATCAGTGCGTGGTGAATGATTTTTTATATCTTCCACTCGATGATGTTCGATGAATAGAAAGATACTAGGCAGGGTGGAGCGTCTATGTGCGCTCCGTGTAGTGTCAAGCCCTCCACTTCTACCGCCTAGTTCTCTATGTTTGTGGGGTGTTGGTGGACGCTCCCCCTGCGCTGTCTTCGCTTTACGTGTGTGTGTGGGTATTGGTGGACGGCCCCTGCCTAATTACCCACTACCTGTCCTGCCGATGGCACCTGCAGCCAATCTTCTATCAACCACCCAGTATAAGAACCCTGGCTAACCGTACTCTCCCCCCGTCCAGATCCTGTCTCCGTATCCCGAAGACCCCGGCCTGCCGTCCTGCTACCCTTTGCCTGCCAGGTTAACCATCCAGCTACCTCCTGCCCGCCCTGTCTACCCTCCTGTTCTCCATCTATTCATCCAGTGACCCTGTTCCATTTATATATTCCATCAAACCTCCAGTAAATCCATTCCGCACGTACCTACGCCTCCGTGTCTCCGTGTCTGCTCTTTGGGGTCCTGTGTACACGATCGTAACATGCAGAGTAAGAACCACAGATGAAAGAAGATGAAGGCCTCCCCAGTATTTTGCTTTATATTTGATGATTCAATTATTTCCATGTCGACCAATAGCGAACGCTAATGCTCAGGAGACCTCGTGCTCAAAGGGGTTCACAACAACACAAACGCTGTGCTCATTATTAATATTGCTTTTGAACAAAAACACACATAGTTCACATCATGAGAAAATTGCTCTGATAAGTAAAAAAAGAAAAAAAGAAGAAAGTCGCTGGGTGTTGTTGCTGGGTGGTTGACCGTTTCCAAGGTTTCCAGCAGTGTCTTGACACATTTCACGGTG
>PIJE02000989.1:0-27500 GCA_002895965.2 Coryphaenoides rupestris | reverse complement strand
GATCTATTCCAAAAGTAAGAAATGTACGGTTGGTTCCCCACTGGACACACAGTTCCGATTTCTGTAATATTTTTGACGTTTATTATTCATGTGTTCTATACAGACCTCTAGTATTTGGGAAGCGCTGACTGTAGGCTATTACTGGCATCCATAACACCTCAGCCACAACCTTGCCCGAGCACACACACACACACACACACACACACACACACACAATCTCTCTCCATCTCTCTGTCTCTCTTTCTTTCTCTCTCTCTCTCTCTACCTCCCTCCAACCCAGATACTGTATATGGTCTCCCGATGATGACCCCTGTAGGATCTGGACCATGGTGTGTGTGTGTGTTCCCTTTGTTCAAGGGAAGTGAACATTCGATATTCTTTTTTTTTTCCTGGCCTGCCTGTTTTGACCCCCCATTGCTGTCAGGCTGAAGAAGGAGGCCTTTCGGGCTTGGTTGGCCCAGGGGTCTCCTGAAACAGCAGACAGGTACCGGGAGGCCAGAAGGGCTGCGGCTTCAGCGGTCGCTGAGGCAAAAACCTGGGTGTGGGAGGAGTTTGGGGAGACCATGGAGAAGGACTTTCGGTTGGCTTCAAAGAGGTCTGGCAAACCGTCCAGCGACTCAGGAAGGGAAAGCAGGGCTTGGCTCAGGTTGTGCTCAGTCGGGGAGGAGAACTGCTGACCCAGACTGAGGATATTGTCGGGCGGTGGAAAGAACACTTTGAGGAGCTCCTGAACCCGACCAGTACGTCCTCTGTGGAAGAGGCAGAGTCTGAAGACTCGGGGGAAGCCTCACCCATATCCTTGGCAGAGGTCGCTGAAGTAGTCAAAAAGCTCTTCAGTCGCAAGGCGCCAGGTGTGGATGAGATTTGCCCTGAGATACCTGTGGAATGGCTGACCGGGGTGGTGGTCCCCATTTTCAAAAAAGGGGACCGGAGGGTGTGCTCCAATTAGCGGGCTATCAAACTGCTCAGCCTCCCCGGGAAAGTTTATTCCAGGGTGCTGGAAAGGAGGCTCCGGCCGATTGTCGAACCTCAGCTTCAGGAGGAACAATGTGGATTCCGTCCTGGCCGTGGAACAGTGGACCAGCTCTTTACCCTCGCAGGGTTGTTGGGGGGGGCATGGGAGTTTGCCCATCCAGTCTACATGTGATTGTACCGTTGGTACGTGCCATTCGGTCCTTGTACGAAGAAAGTGAGAGCTGCATCCGTATTCTCGGCACAAAGTCAAGCACGTTCTCAGTGGGTGTTGGACTGACTATCACTGACTATCATCCTGACCACTTCACACTCGGCTGCAAACAGCCCCCATGCATGCTGGAGGTCACAGTCTGATGAACCCAACAGAACCAAATCGTCTGCAGAGGAGGGATGCAATTCTGAGGTCCCCAAACTGACACTCTCCTCACCTGAGATTCTGTCCATGAAAGTCACAAACAGAATCGGTAACAAGGGACAAACCTTGGCGGGAGTCCAACACCCACTGAGAGTTTATGCCGAGAATACGGACACAACTCTCATTTTGGTTATACTGGGACCGGATGGCTTTGTAACAACGGGCCCAGCCTAATTCTCTTTGGACTTTGTCACTGGTATGCCATCTTCTCTCCCCTTTCCAATGCTTCCAGGGTTACCAACCACTGTGCTTCCTGAGGAGGAACGTGAGGCCAGCGTCCCCTCAGTCCAGGCGTTTATCTGGTGGTGTTTGCGCATTTGGAGGCCTGCTCCACCCACCAATGCTCCTCTGATTGTTACCAATGATCTGCCAACCGACACCGCATCTCTGCACCCCACTACACCCCTGGGCAGCGCGTGTGGCGGAGGACTTTCCTCCTCAGAGTGGAGTCCAGGATGGCTCCACTGTTCATGGGTCCATTCTCCATCGTGACGGTCATCAAACCTGCAGCTATCCATTTCCGTCTGCCGTGATGCATGAGGATCCAACCCACTTTCCATGTTTCCAAGGTCAAACCAGTCAATGAGAATCCGCTTTACCTTGCATCACCTGCCATTCTATCTGTCTCCTCACTGTGCTTTTGGATTCAAACCTGCCGGTACCAGAGAACTTTACAGTACTACCATGTAATACTGTAAAGTAGAAAACGGGTCAATAGAGCGTGAATGGCATGACAAGATATCGACAGGGGGGTTATTCCTCAAAGCGGGGAGAAGAAGCGATATGCGACAACAATCTATTGCGGATCATTCACTCTCATCGGGATCAATTACAAAATCATTTCTGCATCATATTTTTTCTTCCCGCTGCAGTACATGGACACCAAAACAGAGGCGAGGGGTCGTGGTCATAAGGGACAGGATCTGTGACGATGAGTTTTGCCTCATCAGACAAACAGCACCAACACAGTGACTAAATTATTACAAACAGAAGGAAGGGTGAACTACTTTATCCCCCCCCCTCCATTTGTGGATTATTCATTATGTCCTCATGTATGCATATACATATGGAAATACAGTCCATAGACACACACGCACACACGCACACACACACACACACAACATACAAGTACGATACACTCCTGGACATTAACTTTGGTCTACATCGATCCGTATAGACCATTCAAAATTGTTCTCCAGTGTCCTTCACTCACTAACCTTTGAGTGATCCTCATCCATTGTTAGATCTGCACATGCCTCTCTCCTTTGGTTCTCTTTCCCTTTTTACTAACAGAGCGCATACTGTACATCTCGTTTTAGTGTTGATATTGGTGTTAGAAGTGAGTGATTTAAATCCTCCCGCCTAGTCACTCACCGATCACGTAGATTCCTTTGTTAGAAACACCTCCCCCTTTCTTTGTCACACACACACACACACACACACACACACACACACACACACACACAACACACACACACACACACAGACACTTCAGGTTGTGCATTGCTTATTGTATTTGAGGAATACTTTATGCCATTTGCCAACTTGAATTTAAATAAACATTCATATATTATAAAACCGTGTGGTTTTTGCTTGAATATTGTGTTGAAGACAGCCTCTGTCACGTAAAGAACTCAGAATCCTTCAACCTTTACTAGTTATTGATATGGTAATTATTGATCATAGTTCCAATTTGATAGCTTAGTATATTTTATGAGACTTAATCCACTGTCCGATTATTGGTCCCCCCCCCCCATTTCAGGGTTGTGCCCCGTTATTATTAATTCAGATTAATACCTTTTTTCTTTGATTATTATTATTAATTATAAGCTAATTATACATTTTAAGCTCAGGACTGCAGAAGTTGGAACAGATTGTAGGTCCTACGAGGACCTACAATCTGTTCCAACTTCTGCAGTCAGGCCAGCGCCTCCACAGTCACGCTGCTAGAACAGAGACTAAAACAGAGTTTCTTTTCCGCAGGCTATCAGGACTGTGAACTCCACACACACACACACACACACACACACACACACACACACACACACACACACACACACACACACACACACACACACACACACACACACACACACACACACACACACACACACACACAGAGAGAGAGAACATGCACCCACATACTGTAGTATTACTACATTCTTCATATTGCCTACTTGTTTATCTGCCTTTTGCTGTTTATTTGCTTGCTGTTTATTTGCTCATATTTCTCATTAAAAAAAAGCTGCTCCTTTTGCTATAAAGACTAACTTGTGTGGAATTCTGATTATTTCCCTTCATTTGTGATATTTGGATGGTTCTGTTGCACATTCCACTGGGCATCGGCCAACTTCTTAACACAACTTCTTTTCAAAGAGAAATAAATATGTGAAAGGGAAAAAAAACCACAGTATGTGATTTGTGAGTGCTGCGTTATTTATAACTTTTAGAGTTGATTAAGATGGTTGGTAATGTTCGAATTTGCTTTCAGAGTGGCGTGATACATTGATATTTTTTGTGCAAGCAATCTGAAAGGGTGTCTGTGTAACGCACTTGTGTACGAAAACAACACGGTTTGCATAGTTTCAACATTTACGGAGCCGTTGTCTGGCTTTCGAGCGATGTGAGTGAACAGGTGTCAGGAGGGAGGATTGTGTCTTGGACTTCTTATTATGGAAGAATAACGTCGTTTGCTTGATTGTTTTGACTTGTGCGAAGTTTGACGGTGCCAGTAGTTTGTTGTGGCCGTGTGTATGGGGTGGTGGGGGAGCGGGGGTCCATCTATTGGGCCTTGAGAAGGCCCAGGCAAAGACTCCACGGCCCGCTACTGGTGCACAGACACACAAACACAGGCTTGCAGACAGACGTCAGGGAGACTCTGAGAGCTGTCAACAGAGCATTATGCCTTATCTTCCACCGTCACACTGCAGAGGTAGGGGGGAGGGTGACTAAGAGGGGGTCTCCTCCTAATCCTGCACCTCCTTAGGCGCATACACACCCCACCGTGTATTGCTCTGATAACTTCTGGAGGATGTAGCATAACAAGGAGACATTTCCAGTTAAATCAGGGGGACGGTCCACCCCCCCCAAAGCACACAAAATGTACAAACTCAGCATTCATACTGAGTAAATAACAGTGTATGATGTACAGCAGTCTTAAATGATGGTTCAGGTACCCACAATGGGTGGGGAGGCTGTTGGAGTTGAGCAGCTCAGAGAAACATGCGCTCTGAGTGTGTGTGTGTGTGTGTGTGTGTGTGTTGTGTGTGTGTGTGTGTGTGTGTGTGTGTGTGTGGGGTCATGGTTGGGCTGCCCACGGACACACTCACGTAGTGTTTTGGGTCCCGAGATGAAAAAGTCGAAGAATCCCTGATGTACAGTTGCTAAAGATAATCTATCTGTGTGGAGACCAGAGACCCACTTGCACAGAGCGTCGCTTCCAGTACGGCTTCAAAGTTCAGATGATAGTCAACACCAAACTGAGCTCTGATATCAGAACGGAGGCAAATCTCCGCTTCACTACTCTGAAATAATCACTGATTTTGAAGGTGTTTTGTCAGAAAAACAGGTGTTTGAAGGTGTTTGCTGTTCAATATTATCACCGGTCGGGACACAGAGAGGAACCTCCTTTTGTTCCATAATACTTCAACGAACGAAGGTTGATGAAGGAAGGCCAAGGAGAGGCCGTTTGGACTTTAAACAGAGAATAATGAGGCGGTGAGAATACTAAAGTGAACACAGTTAGGAAACGGTCAATGCTCGTGTTTGGTGGTGGAGTGAATGTGTGTGCGTGTGTCTGTGTGTGCATGTGTTTGTGTGCTTGTGCTTGTGTGTTGGCGTGTGTGCATCTTTGTGTGTGAATGTGTGTGTGTGTGTGACTGAACGTGTGTGTGTGTGTGTGTGAGTGTGTGTCTATACTGTATGTGTGTGCACGTGACTGAAGATGTGCGTGGAGCTCGCGTGTGTGTATGTGTGTGTGTGTCGAGTGTGTACGCATATACATTTGTTGTGCTTTGCGTGAGGACACCCGTTATAAAAAAAAAGAAAGCCCCCCCATGCGCTCTCATCCAGAACGTCCCGCCGTTGTGTTCATAATAAACCGACATCCACCCCCACACCAGACCGTGCCACAACCCAGCAACACGCCACCTTCCCCCCCCCCCCCCCCTTCTAAGTGTCTTTCCTCGGGCGCATCATGGAGCCGAGCCAGGCGCATTATTGTTTCATTTTTCACCAGGGGGCTCTGAAAGAAGGGGTGGGAGGGCGGGTCTATGGTCTATCTGGCATTCCCAGACTGCCTGAGACAGAGGAGGACGCCATTTTGACGGTGAAACAAGGGTACACAAACAGGGGGAAGCCACCTCTGGTTCTCATGGTTAATAATAATAATGGAGGAGGCATCCGACTGCTAAACACTCACGCTTGCTTGCATATTAATGAAAAGAGACTTTTTACAATTTCTAATTTTGCAGCGCACAGAGAAAATGCCGCGTGAACATATTGAGCAGGCAGCATCTGCAACACACAAAGCTTACCACGGTTTACACAGAGGGTCTATTCAGACTGTTTCTCTTGAGCCCAATCTGGGCTTCCCCTCTCTCTACCGTTGGGCGATCATTTGGTTGGGCAAATGTTTTTTTTATTCATAGTTACTTTATATATTTTAACCATTTTTAAAATGGGCCCGACGTGAAGCACAAGAGAATAATGGGCGTGTCTAGAAGGGGAAAGCAGAGGAAGACTGCGATGAATGGCGGGTGAACAGCAGCCCTGTTTAGAGGCGGCTGGCGGGCGCGCTGCCTGCTGAGTCGGCAGGATGAGCTGCAGCTCCATCTCCATGCTTTAGTCATATCAGTGTTGGTGACACCAGGCCAAGCCTCACATTGTTTCCTTTTTTTAAACCCCAGCAGTCCCCCTTCTACACACAATTTGAATAGAGTGGAATAAAGTATATTTACAAAACGTCCCAAAAATGTAGATCGTTAAAATCAGGACATCCCCGAATAGAATGGTTGAATGTGTGTGTGTGTGTGTGTGTGTGTGTGTGTGTGTGTGTGTGTGTGTGTGTGTGTGTGTGGTGCGTAGATGCGTGTGCACATGGACATGCACACAATGCTTTTAAAATGAGCGTTGAGTGCAGGCATGAAGCCATTCCGATTAAAATGCTTCTGTAAGGAGCCGATAGTCCATTATCAAATCAAAGGCGAACAGAGACGCGTCCTCTTTTAAAAAAAATGCTTAAGGTGAGCACAGCAGTCATCTCTCTCTCTCTATCTCTGTATCTGTCTCTGTGTCTCTCACTCTCTCGCTCTCTCTCTCCCCCGCTCTCTCTCTCTTTATCATACCAGAGCAACCCCCATCCTCCCGCATTTTGGCGACAGAAACTAAACAATGGCTGAGGAGCCCTGAGGATGAGTGTGTCAGCCCGGTGCCAGGCAGTCAAATAATAAATAAATAAATAAATAAATACAGAGGGAAATGATTACCATACCAAGCAGAACAGACACGGGCGAGAGAATGCACCAGAGAGAGAGAGAGAGAGTTGCACACTGTCAATGCTAGTGTGTATGTGTGTGTGTGTGTGTGTGTGTGTGTGTGTGTGTGTGGTGTGTGTGTGTGTGTGTGTGTGAGAGAGAGCACGACACAGCGTTAGCCATACAGTATAGGGTACAGCACACGGTGTGTGAAAAGGAAACTGCATAGTATTATAGAGTAGAGGAATTAACTGATAAAAACTATGGAGGAACCAAATTTACCAAAACCTGAAACAAAAGAGAACATTCTACAAAACACATAAATCAATAAATGACAAAGACATTGGCTACTGATGCGGAATGTTGATCACTTCCCAGTATTATTCGTAATTTTGTTGAGGGAATTGAGAACATTTTGTACAGACCTATCAGGGAATTATTAGTACAAGGATTATTAGAGATATTCCAACCATCCATCCATTCTCGTCCATTTATCCGGGGCCGGGTCGCGGTGGCAACCGGCTTAGCAGGGCCCCCAAGGCTTCCTTCTCCCCAGCCACACTCTCCAGTTCCTCCTGGGGGATCCTGAGGCGTTCCCAGGCCAGACGAGATATATAATCCCTCCAGCGAGTTCTGGGTCTGCCCCGGGGTCTCCTCCCAGTTGGACGTGCCCGGAAAACCTCCAAAGGGAGGCGCCCGGGGGGCATCCTAATCAGATGCCCGAACCACCTCAGCTGACTCCTTTCGATGCGGAGGAGCAGCGGCTCTACTCCGAGCTCCCTCCGGATGTCTGAGCTCCTCACCCTATCTCTAAGGCTGAGCCCAGCCACCCTGCGGAGGAAACTCATTTCGGCCACTTGTATCCACGATCTCATTACCCAAAGCTCGTGACCATAGGTGAGGGTTGGAACATAGATGGACCTGTAAATCGAGAGCTCCCTCTTCACCACAACGGACCGGTACAGCGCCCGCATTACTGCAGACGCTGCACCAATCCGTCTGTCCATCTCCCGCTCCATTTTGCCCTCACTCGTCAACAAGACCCCGAGATACTTTAACTCCTTCGCTTGAGGCAGCAACTCATTCCCAACCCGGAGGGAACACTCCACCGTGAACCATGGCCTCAGACTTGGAGAATACGGACGCAGCTTGCACTTTGTTCGTACAAGGACCGAATGGCACGTACCAATGTCCCCAGTACCCAATACTCCCGTAGTACCCCCCACAGGATTCCCCGGGGGACACGGTCATAAGCCTTCTCCAAGTCCACAAAGCACATGTAGACTGGATGGGCAAACTCCCATGCCCCCCCCAACAACCCTGCGAGGGTAAAGAGCTGGTCCACTGTTCCACGGCCCGGACAGAATCCGCATTGTTCCTCCTGAAGCTGAGGTTCAACAATCGGCCGGAGCCTCCTTTCCAGCACCCTGGAACTGAGCAGTGTGATACCTCAATAATTGGAGCAAACCCGCCGGTCCCCTTTTTTGAAAATGGGGACCACCACCCCGGTCTGCCATTCCACAGGTACTGTCCCCGACCTCCACGCGACATTGACTAGGCGTGTCAGCCACGACAGCCCGACAATGTCCAGAGCCTTCAGCATCTCAGGGCGAATCTCATCCACACCTGGCACCTTGCCACTGAAGAGCTTATTGACTACCTCAGTGACCTCTGCCAAGGATATGGGTGGGGCTTCCCTGAGTCTTCAGATTCTGCCTCTTCCTCAGGGAACGTGTTTGTCGGGTTCAGGAGTTCTTCAAAGTTTTCTTTCCACCAAAATATCCCCAGTCTGGGTCAGCAGTTCTCCTCCCCAACTGAACACAGCCAGAGCCAAGCCCTGCTTTCCCTTTCTGAGTCACCGAACGGTTTGCCAGAACCACCTTGAGGCCAAATTAATTTTCCATAGCCTCCCTGAACTCCTCTCATACCCGGGTGTTTGCTTCAATGACCGCTGAAGTCGCAGACCTTCTGGCCTCTCAGTAACTGTATGCTGTTTCAGGAGACCCCTGGGCCAATCAAGCCTGAAAGCCTCCTTCTTCAGCCTAATGGCTTCCTTCACCACTGGTGTCCACCAGCGGATTCCTAGGTTGAGACAGCCTTCTGACCACAGCTTCGAGCAGTTGCCTCTACAATGGAGGCTTTGAACATGGCCCACTCAGATTCCATGTCCCCAACCTCCCCCGGGATGTGCGAGAAGATCTTCCGGGGGTGAGAGTTAAAGACCCGACGGACAGGGGCCTCCACCCGACGTTCCCAGTTCACCCTCACTAGACGTTTGGTTTTACTAAGTCTGTCCGGCAGCCTCCCACACCATCTGTTCTAACTCATCAACAAGTAGTGATAAGTTGAGAGCTCAGCTCCTCTCTTCACCTGAGTGTCCAAAACATACGGTCTGATGATACGTGTACAAAGTTGATCATCGATCTTTGGCCTTGTTTGTTCCGGTACCAGGTACACTTATGAACCACCCTATGCTCGAACATGGTGTTCACTATGGTCAGTCCATGACGATCACAGAAGTTCAACAACGAAGCACCACTCTGGTTCAGATCGGGCAGGCCATTCATCCCAATCACCCCCCTCCAGGTCTCTCATGCATGTTGTTCATGCTTAAGAATAACAATGAGCCCACTCCCCCCCCCACCCCCGTCTTCAATGTACTCTCCTTTCAACACAGTGGCCCATATATATCCATACCACCCCACCACATGACAAGGCAATAGGCATACTCGACTGCAACTCTCTCCTGGCTGGACTCTCGGCCTGGAAATTTGTGACATATCCCCCTCTTCCGCGACCTCCACTGACTCCTGTTAATCACTCGCATCAGATTCAAGACGCTGGTACTGGCCTCCAAGGCTGTCAGCAGAACTGCCCCTACCTCCAAGCATTAGTCAGACATCAAGCCCCAGCTTGAGCGCTGTGCTCAACAACTTCAGCTGGCACCAGCATCAATAAGAACAGCCAAATCTCGCTCTGCCAATTCTCAACTCTTCTGTGTTTTGGCACTGCAGTGGTGGAATGAGCTCCTGGCTGATGCCAGTACAGCATCTGCAAGAAACTAAAGACCCACCTGTTCAGAGTTCACCTGGACTCTGCATAGCTTTCCCCCATTAACCCCCCCCCCCCCCCCCACACACACCCACCTCCACCTCCCTAACCCATTCCCACCGACCCAACCAGGGTTGGAATCCCATCCATTTCAGAACCCTAGCACTTACTTGCGTGTTTCTACATCTTGGTATATGAGGATGGACCCAGGTCAGCCCTTCTTAGCCTCCAGAGAAACCAGCAGTGCCAGGCCGGTCTCAATGGTGCCGGTGCTTTACTGTGGGCTGCTTTGTTAATAAGAGTCAGAGTAATAATGAGTCAGAGCCTCAAACCAAACAACTCTAAACTCCAGTTCATCTGAGATGGAGAGGAGTTTTCACAACAAGGTGCTAAAATAAAGTCTACAGTGAAGGCACACTGGTGGAGAGAGAGAGAGAGAGAGAGAGAGAGAGAGAGAGAGAGAGAGACAGAGAGAACAAAGGGAGACGAGGGAGAAAGATGAGCTATTATATATGCTGTTTATTGAAAAACAACAGGGCTGCAGCTTGAGCCCGAAGCTGTTTAACATCAACAATAATTAATAGAGAGTCTAAGTCCTGCCCCTTCCGGTGTCCTCTATGGGACCTTATTTCAGAAAAAATATGTGTGGTCGTCAACGGTGAGAGACAAATAATGTATTTGTTATTTATAATGACCCTGCAGGCTGGGCTAGTATGGCTGTGTCCATCTGACTGTATTACATCCACCATCCTCTCTCTCCTTAGCTGTTTTCCTGTCTCTTCCATATTGCCTCTCAAACTGCTCTGGGTCGGCGCCAATATTCCGTTGAGGAAGATGAAGCACAGCACAGACTTCATTAGGACAGAAGGGAAAGAGAGAGAGAGACAGCGAGAGACAGGGAGAGAGAGGGAGAGTGAGCGAGAGCGCGAGAGAGAGGGAGAGGGAGAGAGATGTACCCGAACCCACTGCCAGTCACTTGGGACTAAAGTGACTGCTAAATGACTGAATAGTAGTAAATAGTAGAGAGAGGGAGACAGCGCGAGAGTGATGGAGGAGGGGAGAGAGATATATAGAGAGTAAGGGGGGAGGCAGAGGATAGGATTGAGATGTTTTACAGCAGCTGTCTGCTGTCTGCTCCCCTCTGTTGCCAGGGGAAGAGGGAATCTCCTGGTGTAAAGACTTCAAGCAAAAGCTCTCTCTCTCTCTCTCACACACACACTCGCTCTCTCTCACACACACACACACACACACACACACACACACACACACACACACACACACACACACACACACACACACACATGTGACCTCCACACACTTGTGAGGTTTGGTCCTGATGTCTGCCAAGGTCATTTTTCAGTTTTTGTACAGATTATGAACGTGTAAATTGTAAGCTTTCAAATGATGTGCCATGCATTGAAATCTGCAAATATTTGAAGAAGATATGCTTCTGTGAACGTTGGTACACCTGAAATCACTGAGCAGAGAAAAAGAGCTTTAAAGATTCAGAGCTGTTCACACCTCTCACAGCCAGGTAATGGGTGGGAACAATAGCTGGTTAACCCCACCCCCAACCACTCCCCCACTGGACTAGCTGTCATTATCGGTCAGTGGTGGTCCGATGGGCTTTTCAATGACGATAATGTCGGCTAGTAAGCTTACTAAAAAGTAATACATTAAATTCACTAAAGGAAGCGTTCATAATTCTAATCTATATGGTTATGCACAATTCCCATGTATTATTATTCTATGAATAGTTCCAAAATGACAAACCATGATTCTACCAACACACCATTACTCCAGCAACCCAATTTTTTACTGGCCGTTCTGTCTGTTCTATCGTCCGGACTACAGTAGGCCTCAGTGGGGCCCACTAGCTGGGTTAACATTAGGTCAACGAGTTTTGAAAATAAAGCCTATTATGAATATGAACATAAGATGAAGTTGAAGTTTTGAATGAATAATGAGAGAGAGCCGATGTACAGTACAATCAGAGTGCTAGTAACAGCTATACACGGACAGTCTTCTTCTTCTTCTTCTGAGCTGTTGTTTGGCAGGGGGGCAAGTGATGGCCTCAACCAAGAAAAAGACAAGATGCATTGAAAATCAACATCACAGAGGTGTGTGTGTGTGTGTGTGTGTGTGTGTGTGTGTGTGTGTGTGTGTGTGTGTGTGTGTGTGTGTGTGTGTGTGTGTGTGTGTGTGTGTGTAAACCAAATCAACAGTGTTGTCATCGGATGAACTTAGTCTTTGATGAACGACACAACTCTTTGGTGGTCCTCATGCTTGAGGGACATGCTGTTTGCTTGCGGACGTTTGGCATGTCTCTCGCGTGGAACTGCACCCTGATCTCTGTAGGATTGCAGTAGGGTCTGGAGAAGATTTTTTAGCTGACACTGAAACCAAAAAACAAAGGACTCAGACTCAGAGTGTGGTCCTGCTAACACCTGGAGCTGCTAGCTAACGTTTGACACCAGTGGGACAGTGGCTCCTTTGTTCCTGTGTTTGGTCAACACAGCCATGACTAGATGGCAAACAAACAGAAAGCTAGCCGGTCTATAGTTAATATTAGTTATAGTTATAGTTATAGTTATATTAGTTATAGTTCTTTGACCGTTCAGTGGAGGTCACATAGGAGGTGGAGGTCACATATACGCACACACATATATACACAAAATCTTTAGATAGATGCCCCTAAATCCACGCACACACACACACACACGCCAGTCTAGCTTCGCCCCCAAACCCCCACCCTCCATTACGGATCCATGAAATGACACAAACTTGTGGAGAGAGAGTGCGTTTGCCTGAGTGCTAATCCATAGCATAGTGCAGTAATATAATGTACTGTCGCGTTATGAAGACAGATCCTCATTATGGAACGTGTAGGCTGCAGAAATCAATGGCATGAATTTGTCAAATAGAGAAAATAAATGGTGAACATAATGCTGCACACATAAGATGTTAGCGCTAATCTACTTTTCGATGGAGTGTCCATAGGCCCAATGTTTCTTTCGGGAGAACTACATTCACCGGAGGAAGAAGAAGAGAGGCAAACCTGCCAGCATTCTATGGCGATCCCGGACGAGACGATCCCCACCCCGCCGCTGCGAAGCATTTTGCTTGCAAATGTTGGACAGTAAAATGGACGAACTACACGCACGGATTAACTTCCAGCGGGATACTGCGAACTGCTGCGTTGATGGCGTTTATGGAGACATGGCTGGACCCTACGGTACCCGACTCGGCCATTGCCCCTGCTGGTTTCTCCATCTACCAGCAGGACAGAACAAGGGAGTCAGGTAAACGCAGGGGTGAAGGCGTATGCTGTATGATTAGCTCTTGCTGTAGCAGTACTCACAAAACATTGCTCACTGGACCTTGAGCTCTATAAAAGCACGGCCCTTCTACCTCCATAGGGAATTCAGCTCTGTGATAATCACAGCAGTCTACATCCCTCCGTTAGCAGATAAAATGCGCGCTGTATGGAGTAATTAATGGACTAGAGAACGTTCACCCTGAGACAGAATCTATTGTTGTTGGTGACTTTGATTGGGCTAATATGAGGAAAAACAGGAACAGGAAAAAACGGTCTATCGGGCAGTTCAATGCTGGAGTGAGGAACACAGTCCCTCTCTACGGAACTGTTCTGAAAGCATAGACTGTCAGATGTTCTGTGTTGCTGCAAATGGGGACATTGATGAATACACAGACACTGTCACAGCCTACATCTCCAAGTGTATCGATGATGTCGTCCCGGCATTCAATGTTAGGACTTTCCCAAACCAAAAGCACTGGGTTAATGGTGTGTCCGTGCTAAACTAAAGGCACGGTCCTCTCCCTATAGCTCTGGCGGGCCAGGCCACTGAACTAGAGGTGGGCCAGGCCAGTGCTTAGTGTTGGCGGGACAAATATTTCAATGACATGGCTCTCATAAAACCGGTGCTTGAGCAGGGGTGGGAAAATAGTCACCAGAATGCAGGAAATTAAGTCTTTGTTTCTTGGTGGACCACCAGCGTCGTTTGACCTGGGCATCCGAGAGCCCCGTATGTTTTATGAAGAGTGAAAATAATACTCCAAGCCCCAGCAGCCACCGAGCTACAAACCGCAGCAGCCTCCTTTCCCCGCTGCTGGGTCGCAATCGTCCCGAGCCCTGTCCTGGTTGGACCGCAGCAGCCCGCTATCACTGCTACTGGGCAACAGCCATCCCCGATCCCTGCCCGGTTGGGCCGCAGTAGCTTCATGTCCCTGCTGCTGGGGTCGCAGACATTTCAGTCTCGTCCAAGGGCATCCTGCAGTGGCTAGGGGCCATGTTGGCCGACGCCTCCGCCGACTTGAGATGTTCGGTGGCATACCGGGGGCAGCTGTGGGGTCCTGTGGCGGTGCAGCTTCCTGTTCCCACTGCTGGTTTGCAGCCGGCTCCCTGCGTCTCCAGCATCCCCAGTGGCTCCGCCCCCTGCATCTCCAGCATCCCCAGTGACTCCACCGCCTGCATCTTCCAGCATCCCCAGTGGCTCCGCCCCCTGCATCTCCCAGCATTCCCCAGTGGCTCCGCCCCCTGCATCTCCAGCATCCCCAGTGGCTTCCGCCCCATGCGTCCCCAGCATCCCCAGTGGCTCTGCCCCATGTGTCCGCCCCCGGAGTCTGCGGCATCCCCAGTGTCTCCTCCCCCGGAGTCTGCGGCATTCCCAGTGGCTTTGCCCCGGAGTCTGCAGCATTCCCAGTGGCTATGCCCCAGAGTCTGCGGCATCCCCAGTGGCTCCACCCCCTGGGTTTCTGGCATAGTAGCGACTCCACCCCTGCAGTCGCAACATCCCTGTTCCCCATGTAGTTTAATTTATCTGGTTGTTCATTGTTTCATGTTTTATTTTGTAAGTTTGCCTGTTTCCGGTGTTGTGTTGTTTCCCCACCCTTGATGTCTGCACCTACCTTCAATTCCCTCGTTAGCGTCTCCCTATTTATACCTGCCACAGTCCTGTGTTCCTTGTCAGATCCTCGTCTTATGTGTGAGATGTTTATTCAATGATTATTCTTGCAAGTTATTCTTGCTGCCTGCATTTGGGTCTTTTCCCCCTTTCTCTACCTCTTTACTGTACCATGACAGAGAGCGACAAACAGAAAGAGAGCGCACTGCTTACTTTTCAGCAAGTTTGCACATACCGGTACCTAAACTATAATGTCCGACCCGCCGTGTCTGAATCTGAAAAAGAATTACCCGGTCAACCAAACAGTGAAGCAGTGGTGTGGGAAGGATGTTTTACAGTAAGCCTTAGAGTGGACAAGAATGATTGATGACTGAAATGTACCATAAGCATTGCAATATAGGGGCATTTGGGTGTCTGTGTGTGTGTGTGTGTGTGTGTGAATACATGTTTAATGCAGTTTAATGCAGATCAATATTTATTCGTAACAATTACTAATATTTTGAACATTACATGTCATCAATTCATAATCCCCCTGGGACTGGGGTGGCCTGACTATATTTCCCAGCCTGAAAGATGTTCCCAGTCTGGCCCTAAATTGTACAATAGTTGCTTGAATGTCTGTTTGCAATTATTTTTCCTCGACTTCTGCATTCAGAGCTAGTTATTCATTCAATTATTACTAAAACCAATAATAATCGAATGCAGAGGCAATTATGTAATATGATAAAGAGTATTTATATCGTCTTACATTTACGAGCGGCCCTTTGAGGGCAACCATAATGCTGATGTGGCCCGGGATGAAATTGAGTTTGACACCCCTGTCCTACAGGGAGGAGTTGGAGTCTAAATACCACAGCTCTGATCCCACACGCATGTGGTGTGGATTGCGAGCCATCACAGACTATAAAGGAAGAAATAGCAGTGATGCCCAGCCTGCCGCCTCTCTCCATGATGAGCTCAACACTTTCTACGTATGGTTTGAGGCGAGCAACACCACTCCTACAGCGAGGCTAGCTTAGGACCAGGATGACTGTCCCAGCGGCGGGTGAAACGAGGGGCGGAGCGGCAAAACGCCTGAGATTGCCGCAGCTGTAGGGATGAGTATAATGATCCTGATCATATTTATTAACACTTGGTTACTGTCCCCACAGTAGGAGGCTGGGGACGGATGGAGCAGCAGGACCCGACATGAGGCCGACTAAAAACACACAGTGAGGGGGATGGCACAATACGAGTCGTACCACAGGGATCTGTAAGAGATTTAAAAACATTAAAGAGAACCTGAGGCCTATGACTATTGCGATAGACAAGGTTAGATATATACTCGGTTTTAGCCAATTTAATGGCTTTCTGATATCGGGATAGGCAGTCGCATAAAAATGCTAGGGAGACATGGAGCTCGTCNTCAAGAAGAAAAAGACAAGATGCATTGAAAATCAACATCACAGAGGTGTGTGTGTGTGTGTGTGTGTGTGTGTAAACCAAATCAACAGTGTTGTCATCGGATGAACTTAGTTTTTGATGACACGACACAACTCTTTGGTGGTCCTCATGCTTGAGGGACATGCTGTTTGCTTGTGGACGTTTGGCATGTCTCTCGCGTGGAACTGCACCCTGATCTCTGTAGGATTGCAGTAGGGTCTGGAGAAGATTTTTGCGGACACTGAAACTAAAAAACAAAGGACTGAGAGTGTGGTCCTGCTAACACCTAGCTAACGTTTGACAACAGTGGGACAGTGGCTCCTTTGTTCCTGTGTTTGGTCAACACAGCCATGACTAGATGGCAAACAAACAGAAAGCTAGCCGGTCTATAGTTAATTAGTTATAGTTATAGTTATAGTATTATATTAGTTATAGTTCTTCGACCGTTCAGTGGAGGTCACATAGGAGGTGGAGGTCACATATACGCACACATATATACACAAAGTCTTTAGATAGATGCCCCTACATCCACGCACACACACACACACACACGCCAGTCTAGCTTCGCCCAAAACCCCCACCCTCCATTACGGATCCATGAAATGACACAAACTTGTGGAGAGAGAGTGCGTTTGCCTGAGTGCTAATCCATAGCATAGTGCAGTAATATAATGTACTGTCGCGTTATGAAGACAGATCCTCATTATGGAACGTGTAGGCTGCAGAAATCAATGGCATGAATTTGTCAAATAGAGAAAATAAATGGTGAACATAATGCTGCACACATAAGATGTTAGCGCTAATCTACTTTTCGATGGAGTGTCCATAGGCCCAATGTTTCTTTCGGGAGAACTACATTCACCGGAGGAAGAAGAAGAGAGGCAAACCTGCCAGCATTCTATGGCGATCCCGGACGAGATGCCACAACCCGCCGCTGCGAAGCATTTTGCTTGCAAATGTTGGACAGTAAAAATGGACGAACTACACGCACGGATTAACTTCCAGCGGGATACTGCGAACTGCTGCGTTGATGGCGTTTATGGAGACATGGCTGGACCCTACGGTACCCGACTCGGCCATTGCCCCTGCTGGTTTCTCCATCTACCAGCAGGACAGAACAAGGGAGTCAGGTAAACGCAAGGGGTGAAGGCGTATGCTGTATGGTTAACTCTTGCTGGGGTTCGGATGTAGCAGTACTCACAAAACATTGCTCACTGGACCTTGAGCTCTATAAAAGCACGGCCCTTCTACCTCCATAGGGAATTCCGCTCTGTGATAATCCAGCAGTCTACATCCCTCCGTTAGCAGATAAAATGCGCGCTGTATGGAGTAATTAATGGACTAGAGAACGTTCACCCTGAGACAGAATCTATTGTTGTTGGTGACTTTGATTGGGCTAATATGAGGAAAAACAGGAACAGGAAAAAACGGTCTATCGGGCAGTTCAATGCTGGAGTGAGGAACACAGTCCCTCTCTACGGAACTGTTCTGAAAGCATAGACTGTCAGATGTTCTGTGTTGCTGCAAATGGGGACATTGATGAATACACAGACACTGTCACAGCCTACATCTCCAAGTGCATCGATGATGTCGTCCCGGCATTCAATGTTAGGACTTTCCCAAACCAAAAGCACTGGGTTAATGGTGTGTCCGTGCTAAACTAAAGGCACGGTCCTCTCCCTATAGCTCTGGCGGGCCAGGCCACTGAACTAGAGGTGGGCCAGGCCAGTGCTTAGTTGCGGCGGCACAATATTTCAATGACATGGCTCTCATAAAACCGGTGCTTGAGCAGGGGTGGGAAAATAGTCACCAGAATGCAGGAAATTAAGTCTTTGTTTCTTGGTGGTTGCCCTAACCCTNACCACCAGCGTCGTTTGACCTGGGCATCCGAGAGCCCCGTATGTTTTATGAAGAGTGAAAATAATACTCCAAGCCCCAGCAGCCACCGAGCTACAAACCGCAGCAGCCTCCTTTCCCCGCTGCTGGGTCGAAAACCTTCCCCGAGCCCTGTCCTGGTTGGACCGCAGCAGCCCGCTATCACTGCTGCTGGGCAACAGCCATCCCCGATCCCTGCCCCGGTTGGGCCGCAGTAGCTTCATGTCCCCGCTGCTGGGTCGCAGACATTTCAGTCTCCCGTCCCGGACACAGGACTCGTCAAGGGCTAGGGGCCATGTTGGCCGACGCCTCCGCCGACTTGAGATGTTCGGTGGCATACCGGGGGCAGCTGTGGGGTCCTGTGGTGGTGCAGCTTCCTGTTCCCACTGCTGGTTTGCAGCCGGCTCCCTGCGTCTCCAGCATCCCCAGTGGCTCCGCCCCCTGCATCTCCAGCATCCCCAGTGACTCCACCGCCTGCATCTCCAGCATCCCCAGTGGCTCCGCCCCCTGCATCTCCAGCATCCCCAGTGGCTCCGCCCCCTGCATCTCCAGCATCCCCAGTGGCTCCGCCCCATGCGTCCCCAGCATCCCCAGTGGCTCTGCCCCATGTGTCCGCCCCCGGAGTCTGCGGCATCCCCAGTGTCTCCTCCCCCGGAGTCTGCGGCATTCCCAGTGGCTTTGCCCCGGAGTCTGCGGCATTCCCAGTGGCTATGCCCCTGAGTCTGCGGCATCCCCAGTGGCTCCACCCCCTGGGTTTCTGGCATAGTAGCGACTCCACCCCTGGAGTCGCAACATCCCTGTTCCCCATGTAGTTTAATTTATCTGGTTGTTCATTGTTTCATGTTTTATTTTGTAGTTTGCCTGTTCCGGTGTTGTGTTGTTTCCCCACCCTTGATTGTCTGCACCTACCTTCAATTCCCTCGTTAGCGTCTCCCTATTTATACCTGCCACAATCCTGTGTTCCTTGTCAGATCCTCGTCTTATGTGTGAGATGTTTATTCAATTATTATTCTTGCAAGTTATTCTTGCTGCCTGCATTTGGGTCTTTTCCCCCTTTCTCTACCTCTTTACTGTACCATGACAGAGAGCGACAAACAGAAAGAGAGCGCACTGCTTACTTTTCAGCAAGTTTGCACATACCGGTACCTAAACTATAATGTCCGACCCGCCGTGTCTGAATCTGAAAAAGAATTACCCGGTCAACCAAACGGTGAAGCAGTGGTGTGGGAAGGATGTTTTACAGTAAGCCTTAGAGTGGACAAGAATGATTGATTGATGACTGAATTTACCGTAAGCATTGCAATATAGGGGCATTTGGTGTGTGTGTGTGTGTGTGTGTGTGAATACATGTTTAATGCAGTTGTGAAGTATTCTGCTTCTAATCAATATTTATTCGTAACAATTACTAATATTTTGAACATTACATGTCATCAATTCATAATCCCCCTGGGACTGGGGTGGCCTGACTATATTTCCCAGCCTGAAAGATGTTCCCAGTCTGGCCCTAAATTGTACAATAGTTGCTTGAATGTCTGTTTGCAATTATTTTTCCTCGACTTCTGCATTCAGAGCCAGTTATTAATTCAATTATTACTAAAACCAATAATAATCGAATGCAGAGGCAATTATGTAATATGATAAAGAGTATTTATATCGTCTTACATTTACGAGCGGCCCTTTGAGGGCAACCATAATGCTGATGTGGCCCGGGATGAAATTGAGTTTGACACCCCTGTCCTACAGGGAGGAGTTGGAGTCTAACTACCACAGCTCTGATCCCACACGCATGTGGTGTGGATTGCGAGCCATCACAGACTATAAAGGAAGAAATAGCAGTGATGCCCAGCCTGCCGCCTCTCCCCATGATGAGCTCAACACTTTCTACGTATGGTTTGAGGCGAGCAACACCACTCCTACAGCGAGGCTAGCTTAGGACCAGGATGACTGTCCCTAAACCCACAGAAGTATATAGAATAAACCGCGTGGTTTAGCAGCGGCGGGTGAAACGAGGGGCGGAGCGGCAAAACGCCTGAGATTGCCGCAGCTGTAGGGATGAGTATAATGAGCCTGATCATATTTATTAACACTTGGTTACTGTCCCCACAGTAGGAGGCCTGGGACGGATGGAGCAGCAGGACCCGACATGAGGCCGACTAAAAACACACAGTGAGGGGGATGGCACAATACGAGTCGTACCACAGGGATCTGTAAGAGATTTAAAAACATTAAAGAGAACCTGAGGCCTATGACTATTGCGATAGACAAGGTTAGATATATACTCGGTTTTAGCCAATTTAATGGCTTTCTGATATCGGGATAGGCAGTCGCATAAAAATGCTAGGGAGACATGGAGCTCGTCCTTTTTCCACTTTCTCTCAGCCTGTCTGCATGCTCGTCTGAGAGCACCGGTTGTGTCATCTAACCATGGCTCCGAGAGTGGTTTCGAATGCACAGTCTTGAATGGAGCAACATAATTCAAGATATTAGTGCAGGTTGAGTTGAAAAGGGTGCTGAGCTCATCAGCACTGAGTGCATTGCAGTTATCCAGTGCAAAGAGCATAGAATCTTTAAAGTCGACAGAGAACTGTGTGGCAGTTAAAGGGTTAATGAGACGCAGGTGCCGTGCAGGAGCACACTTTTTAACCATGGAACACGGGATTGAGACAGTAAATAAAACAGGCAGATGATCCCATATAGGAGTGTCACTGAGTGTCACTCCTTGCCAATGCCAACTCGGAGAGAGAGCGTTTGCTGCAAAGAGCTCCGCTCTCTGTCAGAAGCTGTTCACGGTAAGCATCGGGATCAAACGTATTCTAATATAGATTCTAATAGTGCGTTACACATTATATAATAATATATTATATAAAGAAGAAGAACTTACATTGTACTCTGGATCAGACTGTGTGTGCTGGGGCTCCTCGCTTGATTCATCATCTGAAAGGAACATATCCTGTGACTGACAGTCTTCCTCTTGTTGTTTTTCCAGCTGTTTACCTGCATAAATATGATCCATAGTTATCGGGTGATGGACATCTTCCGGCCACTGTACCGGCTGCATCCGATGTGCTGACATATGTTTGAGTTGCGGCATCGGTCGTAGTTGAAGAAAACTGGACACTTACAGATGGTAGGACTACATGAACCGGTGAGTTGTCAGGTTCCTCTGTGTCCGGGGTCGTGTCCGATGGTTCACACTCAGAGGCTGTGACAGGGGGAGCGTGTTGTTTCCAGTCCACCAGAAGAGCGTCCAGCGTCGTCTGTCTCTGACGTTTCTCCCAGCGTTTTTCGCTCGCCAGCCTGGGTCGTTTAGGCGCCTTGTGAGAGAAAATTGTTGGCACGGCATTTGGTTTCAGCCTTCGTTTATAACCGCCAGCCGCCGTTAGCTCCTTTAGCAGCTGTGGTCGACAGAATGACTCAAAGGCATCAGGAGAGAAGTGTCGAGAACATAAACGCGGGTCCTTAGGACGTTGTGTTCGTCCACAGGCTTTCTCCCATTCAGCTCTCCTCTTCTTCTCACTCGGAAAGCAGTGAACACTTACGTCGCTGTTTTTGTTGCCTTTTGATTGGAAATTGCAACCAAAAGCAGCGCAGTGCGGCATTGTTTCTACTCTTCAAGTGTAAAAGAAAACGGAGCCACAAACAACTCACTTTTGCCTGTTCTTCTAGTCTCGAGTGCAACCAAATTACATCATCGTCCCAGAATGCATTGCGCAGGTAAAATTATGGCGACCTCCGTAGGTGAAAAATATAGTAAACATATACGATTTTTTAAGTAATTAGGAGTTTTCACGTGTCACTAACAATGAATTTTAGTAGAATAGGAAATAACAACATATTAAGGCCAACAAGTGCTAACGGTCAGGGTTCCTTTTAAGAATCGAGTGCAGAGCTGCGGAGATCGCCGACCAGCGAGAGGGCAGCTGATCTGGCCCCACGATGGAGCGCCCGCCAGCCGTCAGAGAGGGCGCGGCCCGGTCAGCAGCGGAGGTGGAGGCCCGAGTAGGAGGAGGCGAGGTACGGTCGACAGCAGTGGTGGAGCAGCCATTGTGCTCAGGAGCAGAGGCCCGGGCAGGCGCAGGGCCGGACTCTTGTTATATTTGTTTGCATTAGTTAAACGCGACAGCCATTTCTGTGGGACATTAAAATCCCGATTACTCGCCCTACCTGGAAGAACCCGGAGAAAAGCCACAGAAGTGGCATTGCGGCAATAGACTTTGCTCCATTGGCGTCCAACAGGGAATTCAGGATGATGTGCCAGACACATGAACAGCAGCTGCGGGCATATGCCCATCAGACGAGGGCTATAATGGAAATGGCCGCGCAGCAGGCAGAGGATCAAGCCCAGATGCGGGAGTTCATGGCCCGGAACAGCGGAGGTGACAGCACGCAGCTGCTAATGCCAGCGGGAGAGGCAGAGCGGACCCTGTCGATCTCAATCCCAAAGACGGCACCGGGGGACGACGTAGAGGCCTTTTTTCAGTGGCCGCCTGCCCAGTGGGCACTGCGCCCGCTTCCCCCGCTGACGGGTGATGGACTCGCCTCTGCACTCGCATCTTGCTCGCCATACCCGGAGCTGCGCCGAACACTGCGAGATTGCCTCGATCTGACGGCGGAGGGCCACTGAAGGCACTTCCGGGAGATCCCATGGGAGGAAGGCACCCGGCCCTTCGCGATAGCTCATCGCATGACGGACGCTGTGGGACGCTGGCTGCTCCTGGACGGGAGAACCTCCCATCGGGTGGTGGAAGAGGTGGTCTTGGCAAAGAAATAGACTTTGATAGAAAATATACGAGGCCACAGTGACAAAAAGATTGAGGAGTCCTGATTTTGGGGCGTATTATTAGCCTCCAAAAATGAACTAAGGAACAAAGACAAAAAAACACTCGACAGACATATATCGCTCGGCAGATTGACAGCTAAACACATACAGCTCGACAGACAGACACATATATGTATATAGCTATGGATGGATAGATGGGTAGATCATTCCTTGTGCCTCCACTATTAGCTGGATGCCCCCCTTGTCAGTACAGTAGGATGTCTCAGTGTAACTCAGGCAGCATATGTTGTCATTCGTTCTCCTTCAGCGCCAGCATCTGCAGAATATGATGAAACTGACCTAATTTCTCCAGCTCGCTGAAGGCAACGATGTGGACGTTTCTCCATTTTTTTTTTTTCCATTTTAACCTAAATAATTGATTCTGCCTTTCCCTGGTTTCTGTCTTATTTCCAGCTGCTGACAGTCTCATAGTGTAGTACGCCCCTGTTATAAATTAAGATAAAACATATTACAAAAGGATATATTCAAGCATTGTCTCAGGAACTGAACTGGGAAAAAACGCTTTTTATCCCACCTCATCAAAATATAATTTAATACGTTTAATCTTTGTGCTGAAAATGTCCTTTGTTCATGGAATGAATAAAAAAGAGGCGACAGAAAATTACACAAGCTCAGCAATAACATGTTTCCAACACGAGCTGGGAGAGACTAAAAATTCCAGTTCTAATGTGAGTAAAGACTTAAAAAAAACATTGCAGATCGCAGTGTTTGCACAACACAAACATTCACACAAAACAAGAACTCAACACATACACACACACATTTTCATGGCATAATGCAGGCAGAATCAGGGTTTGTGATGTGTGTGTGTTATAATAGCTTTTACACATGAACGCCATATAATAATATTATATGGTGCATTTAATGAAAGCTTTCACCTGGTCAGACACAACATGTGAGCCCACGTGAGTCCAGAGGCACCACTGATACTGAAGGAACCTGGAGACGCCTCACGCATTCTGTTTGACACCTCTTCAAGCACCTCCCTCCCTCCCTGCACACACACACACACACACACACCACACACACGCACACACACACACACACAACTACCTCATAGAGTAACCCTCGTGTTGCAATAAAATAGGGCAGGATTCCCTATAATCTGACGGCGGGGGTAGTCTCTCCTCATCATCATCAAAGGTGAACCATCAGAGCCTTCCACCAGCACTAAAAACCTCCACCAGTCCACGCTGGTCTACTGCTGCACTAGTCTGTCTGAGAAATGAGGAGGGATATAAAGGAGAGATGGCAGAGAGAGGGAGGGAGAGACAGAGAGAGAGAGAGACAGAGAGGGAGACAGAAAAGAGAGGAGAGAGAGAAAGAGAGGGAGACACAAAAAGAGAGGAGAGAAAGATGAGGAGATATATACATAAGAGAGAAAGGGAAAGGAGAGAGAGAACCTCTGCTTCAGAGTCTCTGCTTGTGTGCAGGAGGCCACTGAAATATTAAGATGCTGCTCGCCGTTTGTCGAGTTTGTTTAAAAGGGCTATGTCCACACACACACACACACACACACACACACACACACACACACACACACACACACACACACGACTACTACTACGGCTTTGATAAAGGACAACGACCCAGCTTGTCAAACAATCACACTGTACAACAACAGCATACGACACACACACACACACACACACACACACACACACACACACACACACACACACACACACACACACACACACACACACACACACACACACACACACACACACACACACACACACACACACACACACAGCAGACAGTACTTTGCTGCTGTGGGCAAATCATTATTCTGTGTGTGTGTGTGTGTGTGTGTGTGTGTGTGTGTGTGTGTGTGTGTGTGTGTGTGTGTGTGTGTGTGTGTGTGTGTGTGTGTGTGTGTGCGGTTGTGTGTGTGTGTGGTTGTGTGTGTGTGTGTGTGTTGTTGTGACTGCTGTGTGTGTGTGTTGTGTGTTGTGTGTGTGTGTGTGTGTGTGTGTGTGTGTGTGTGTGTGTGTGTGTGTGTGTGTGTGGACATAGCCCTTTTAAACAAACTCGACAAACGGCGAGCAGCATCTTAATATTTCAGTGGCCTCCTGCACACAAGCAGAGACTCTGAAGCAGAGGTTCTCTCTCTCCTTTCCCTTTCTCTCTTATGTATATATCTCCTCATCTTTCTCTCCTCTCTTTTTGTGTCTCCCTCTCTTTCTCTCTCTCCTCTCTTTTCTGTCTCCCTCTCTGTCTCTCTCTCTCTCTGCCTGTCTCTCCCTCCCTCTCTCTGCCATCTCTCCTTTATATCCCTCCTCATTTCTCAGGCAGACTAGTGCAGCAGTAGACCAGCGTGGACTGGTGGAGGTTTTTAGTGCTGGTGGAAGGCTCTGATGGTTCACCTTTGATGATGATGAGGAGAGACTACCCCCGCCGTCAGATTATAGGGAATCCTGCCCTATTTTATTGCAACACGAGGGTTACTCTATGAGGTAGCGTGTGTGTGTGTGTGTGTGTGTGTGTGTGTGCGTGTGTGTGTGTGTGTGTGTGTGTGTGTGTGTGTGTGCTTGAAGAGGTGTCAAACAGAATGCGTGAGGCGTCTCCAGGTTCCTTCAGTATCAGTGGTGCCTCTGGACTCACGTGGGCTCACATGTTGTGTCTGACCAGGTGAAAGCTTTCATTAAATGCGCCATATAATATTATTATATGGCGTTCATGTGTAAAAGCTATTATAACACACACACACATCACAAACCCTGATTCTGCCTGCATTATGCCACGAAAATGTGTGTGTGTATGTGTTGACTTCTTGTGTTGTGTGAATGTTTGTGTTGTGCAAACACTGCGATCTGCAATGTTTTTTTTAAGTCTTTACTCACATTAGAACTGGAATTTTTAGTCTCTCCCAGCTCGTGTTGGAAACATGTTATTGCTGAGCTTGTGTAATTTTCTGTCGCCTCTTTTTTATTCATTCCATGAACAAAGGACATTTTCAGCACAAAGATTAAACGTATTAAATTATATTTTGATGAGGTGGGATAAAAAGAAATGTACGTCTTTCATTTTTTTTTAAGGTTTTCAGTTCATCCTGAGACAATGCTTGAATATATCCTTTTGTAATATGTTTTATCTTAATTTATAACAGGGGCGTACTACACTATGAGACTGTCAGCAGCTGGAAATAAGACAGAAACCAGGGAAAGGCAGAATCAATTATTTAGGTTAAAATGGAAAAAAAAAATGGAGAAACGTCCACATCGTTGCCTTCAGCGAGCTGGAGAAATTAGGTCAGTTTCATCATATTCTGCAGATGCTGGCGCTGAAGGAGAACGAATGACAACATATGCTGCCTGAGTTACACTGAGACATCCTACTGTACTGACAAGGGGGACATCCAGCTAATAGTGGAGGCACAAGGAATGATCTACCCATCTATCCATCCATAGCTATATATATATGTGTGTCTGTCTGTCGAGCTGTATGTGTTTAGCTGTCAATCTGCCGCGCGATATATGTCTGTCGAGTGTTTTTTTGTCTTTGTTCCTTAGTTCATTTTTGGAGGCTAATAATACGGCCAAAATCAGGACTCCTCAATCTTTTTGTCACTGTGGCCTCGTATATTTTCTATCAAAGTCTGTTTCTTTGCCAAGACCACCTCTTCCACCACCCGATGGGAGGTTCTCCCGTCCAGGAGCAGCCAGCGTCCCACAGCGTCCGTCATGCGATGAGCTATCGCGAAGGGCCGGGTGCCTTCCTCCCATGGGATCTCCCGGAAGTGCCTTCAGTGGCCCTCCACCGTTAGATCGAGGCAATCTCGCAGTGTTCGGCGCAGCTCCGGGTATGGCGAGCAAGATGCGAGTGCAGAGGCGAGTCCATCACCCGTCAGCGGGGGAAGCGGGCGCAGTGCCCACTGGGCAGGCGGCCACTGAAAAAAGGCCTCTGCGTCGTCCCCCGGTGCCGTCTTTGGGATTGAGATCGACAGGGTCCGCTCTGCCTCTCCCGCTGGCATTAGCAGCTGCGTGCTGTCACCTCCGCTGTTCCGGGCCATGAACTCCCGCATCTGGGCTTGATCCTCTGCCTGCTGCGCGGCCATTTCCATTATAGCCCTCGTCTGATGGGCATATGCCCGCAGCTGCTGTTCATGTGTCTGGCACATCATCCTGAATTCCCTGTTGGACGCCAATGGAGCAAAGTCTATTGCCGCAATGCCACTTCTGTGGCTTTTCTCCGGGTTCTTCCAGGTAGGGCGAGTAATCGGGATTTTAATGTCCCACAGAAATGGCTGTCGCGTTTAACTAATGCAAACAAATATAACAAGAGTCCGGCCCTGCACCTGCCCGGGCCTCTGCTCCTGAGCACAATGGCTGCTCCACCACTGCTGTCGACCGTACCTCGCCTCCTCCTACTCGGGCCTCCACCTCCGCTGCTGACCGGGCCGCGCTCTCTCTGACCGCTGGCGGGCGCTCCCATCGTGGGGCCAGATCAGCTGCCCTCTCGCTGGTCGGCGATCTCCGCAGCTCTGCACTCGATTCTTAAAAGGAACCCTGACCGTTAGC
>PIJE02000988.1:187882-189604 GCA_002895965.2 Coryphaenoides rupestris | reverse complement strand
CACACCAGAAGGAGCAAAGGAGGAGGAGGAGGCGGCGGTCAGAAAGACGCTAACAAAATACATCTTTATAGGACCTGTTCACACTGTCTGTCTTTTCACAATAAACCCCGATGGGAAATGACCACAAGGACAGCGGCTTTTAAAAGAAAGAGAGAGCGCCGGGCCGTGTGGGGTTTTTTTTGGCTGAGCGGTGCGCTTTCAAAAGTTATGGAATAGTTTCACTGTTTTCCCGGTGGGTGGGGAGGCGGAGCCGGCACGCAGGCGGACACATCGACGCCAAAATTAAGAAAATGACGCGAAGGACGCTACCGTTCTCGCCACGCGCGGGGAAAGTACGACATCGAGTCAAGTCAAAAGTACCACGATATGGACAATATGTCGGTATGGAAGCAAAATGTGTTTTTTGGCCGATTTTCACCACAGAATGCGCTCCGGACAGAGGTCGACGGTGTGCGGGGGGGGGGGCGTGGCCTGGGCCTCTGATGAAACACACGTGTGCGCACGACGCCGCCTACGTTCGTTCCTGAACAAGCGGAGATGCAAGACCTCCTCCGATGCAAATCACAGCACTTGGGTCCGCGTCTCGAGTGATCTCCCGGCCGCCAGACGCGCGGCACAGCCCACGAGTGTCGAGCTGTAATTGGTACTCGTGTGTCACTCAGACGTTCCGCTATAGTTGGAAAATGCCTACTTACTGTCGGAGCAGATCTTTCCGCAAAAAGGGTTTTATTTTATAGGATGATACGTCCATTATAGGACACTTATGCTCCATTTTTATAGCTATAAACAGAGCCCGGAACGTAACGCCGTGGCTTGTTATTGCGTCCGTCTTAACGGTTCTCTCCCACTACAGCCCTGGGAAAATTGTGGAAATGCTCAGCCAAACCTTGATGAATAAAAAAAAAATGGATTGCCAATGGGGCACAAAAGTGTTTAGTTTATTGAATGCGTTTTACAAAACGGAATTGCAAAATAAAGCACCCACGGCACGAAAATAGATTATTTTGCCGAGTCTTAAATATTCCATTGCTTAAAACATTAACCAATGTTTAACATAATAGCTGAACATAAGCTTCTCTGTAGTAAAAAGTTGGATTTTTCAGCTGTAGCAGGATATATATGTGTGTGTGTGTGTGTGTGTGTGTGTGTGTGTGTGTGTGTGTGTGTGTGTGTGTGTGTGGTGTGTGTGTGTGTGTGATGAGTGTGTGTGTGTGTGTGTGTGTGTGTGTGTGTGTGTGTGTGATCAGTGTGTAGTGTGGAGGCAGCACATGAATGCAAAGAGAGAGAGGAAAGAGAGAGAGAGAGAGAGCGAGAGAGAGAGAGAGAGAGAGAGAGAGAGAGAGAGAGAGCCTTGATTGCAGGCCCCCTGCTGAGGTGTTGCTGTTGCTGTACTTTTGTTAAGTTTCTGCCGCTCACGCCTTCAGTCCACGCGTGTGCTGAGTTACTGCCGTGTCAAGCTGTCTGCAAGCGGTTGGGCTCAAAGACCCCCAAAGAAACGGGAGTTCAAGGCAACGCGCGGGAGAGACTACGTTCTCATAAATATCTCACGCGTCGCAACGTTGACCACGAAAAAACAGAAAAAGCTACGAATTCATCGCGTCGCCTCCATCGCTCATGGTTTTACAGCACGGCCGTCAGAACCCCCCCCCCCCCAGGCCAGCGATGCACATCGACGCGCGTCGCGGTTCACGGAATACCTCGACAGCTTCCTGGAGACGTCGA
>PIJE02000988.1:177882-182882 GCA_002895965.2 Coryphaenoides rupestris | reverse complement strand
GAGAGAGAGCAGCACAGACAGACACGTGGACACATGCAAGGCAAGTGTGTGTGTGTGTGTGTGTGTGTGTGTGCAAGCTTACATCTATAACTTAATTACATCTCGGTGTAAGTATTTGTATGTTTTGTGTGTGCACAATGATTTCCTTTGCTGCGGTATTAAAATGAACTCTCTCGCTCAATATATATATATATATATATATAATTATATCAATACTCAATAGTGGTTTTATATTGTTAGTATCCTTAGTTTGTGGATGCATTAACTGCACCTGTAAATTAATTTGTGTTGCGGTTAATTAAACATGACTATAGTGAAGGGTAACGTTAGTAACGCAGCAGCACGTGTGTGTAGAAGGATGACTATCCACCATGTTGGTCAACACCCAGACAATCAATGAACTGCATTTACCTCGACTCATACAAACAGTTATCTACGACTGCCAATCATGAATCAATGCAGCTGATGAATTCACCATCTGTCCGCATGTCAAACTGGCTTCTTACCTTAAAAACACACACACACACACACACACACACACACACACACACACACACACACACACACACGCACACACACACACACACGCACACGCGCACACGCACACACACACACACACACACACACACACACACACACACACACACAGACCCAACGCCCTCTCAACCACAGCACACACACACACAGGGAAAATTCAATTTGATTATATTTCTCTCAGAATAAAAAAAGAAAATACTAATAGTACTAAGCATGGGTAGTTCCATCCAAAAGTCCACTTGTATTCCTGGAGAGCAGGGTATGCAGAGATATGTGAGGGTTTTATGGACAATATTGATCCCAGCCCCCCCCCCCCCCCCTACCACGCAATGCATTTCATTAGAAGCTTTCTCCATGCGGGCCAGAATCACATTAGTGGACAGTCGATATCCACAGAGTGCATGTGGATGGAATAACATCACAATGTGCCCATGAGTTCGTCAAGTCCACATTCCTTCGCGGAGCCTCGAACGAGATGACGTGAATTCAGAAAAGTTAACCTTGATTTCCTTCCCTGATGTCTTCTGTACGCTTGTGAAATCCAGGGGAAGATCTCAGACATACTGCGCGTCAAGCCTCCGAGTCAAAGCTTTGCTCATCCGATCGTAGCGCAAGGCATTAATCACACGCGTCAGACTGATCCATCACACGCTGTATTGTTTTATTACACTCTGTGTCATTAATGACTTTACACACATGACAATAACCGGTCCATAGGATGCACTTAACATTTAATTGAACGGCAGTCTGTTATTATTAGAGACACTATATCAGGCATCGGTGACACATAGACCGGAGACTGAACGTTGGCTCGTTCAAGTCTTGGTTTTGCCCCAAACAAACCTCAATGCTGTTATTTAAAGGTACTATAAGTAAGAAACAGTGCATTCTGATCTCTGGGGGTTGAGACAATAACAATCAGAAACTAATATTAGTTCTAATCATTCAAATCGTTCAAAAAAGCTATGAAATATATTTTTTTTAATTATCCGTCACTTCGTTCCTTTTTCCCGCGAAATCCGACCCGACTCATATATCAGAAAAATCAGCCCATTATATTATATGTTATATACTGTATGATACAAATACCAACATATCCTCACAAGGATGATCGACAACTGAAATCAGTGGAAATGACAAAGTAAATCAACACGGGAACAATAGATTATTAATCACTTCGTGACGTTTGAGACGACAATCTTGTTATTATCTGTGGAGCTCGTGGAGGAGGGGAGTAGGTGCTGTGTTGCGGTGTGTCCGGCTACTCCAGAGACTCGGGACATCATTAGAGACAGTCAGATGAAGACGAGACAGGAGGGGTCTCGGTCTCGTTCTGAGTCACTCTTTGTGAAATCAGCAGATGCTAGAGAAGAGAAGTGCGGCGTATGATTCAATCGGCTGAAATCCAACCAACACGGTGCCACGGCGTCGTCTGAAATATAGATAATATGCCGGTAGATGTGAGTCCGGACGGCAGGGTTAGTATACAGGACCGGAGGAAAAATACAAATCAACCAAGCGAGTCCTCCACCGGAGCCCTCTGATCACGCTAAAGATCAACGCTAAAGAGTGTCAGTGGCCGCCCCGCGACGGCGGTGATTACTTTCCTGTTAGCAGCGACATCTCTGTCCAAATGTGTTTCACGGAACGAGTGCTTTGAGCTCAGCCTCTAGTTCTTCTCTTTTATGATCTCTGTAGATTTAGATCTTCAAACATTACAATCAGCACCTCTGTGCCTGCAAAACACACACCACACACACACACACACACACACAACACACACACACACACACACCACACACACACCACACACACCACACACACACACACCACCACCAGATTACACACAACACACACACAGATTAACACACACACACACACAGATACACACACACACTCACAGCTCCATTTCATCCTTAATTCGTTCTCCTATATTGGCTCAATGAGACCACCGATCTCTGGGTGAACTCTGCACACAACGACGCCAACACACACACACACACACACACACACACACACACACCACACACACACCACACACACGGCACACACACACACACACAATTAACCCTCACTCCTCACTGACTCTCTGTCCATCTATTTATGTAAGTGTGCTCACAGGCACACACACACACACACACACACACACACACACACACACACACACACACACACACACACACACACACACACACACACACACACACACACACACACACACACACACACACTGATCCCCCTTGAAAACTCTCACTCTCTCCCTCATTATTAGTCTCACTCTTCTGGGGAGTGAGTCAGTCAGTCTCTCTCTCTCTCTCTCTCTCTCTCTCTCTCTCTCTCTCTCTGGGTGTAGGTGTATAGTGTAGATGTCCATCTCTAACCCGCTGCTCCACCGTCACCCACGGGTGATACCGGAGCCCGACGCTGTCCTGCGGCAATTAAGCCCTAACTTGTTATGACTCAATGAAGATGGCAATTCCAATTACGCGAGCGGCCGCAATTAGCCGCGCCGCGCGCGCCGCTGACGGCTATTATCTGCCCGAGGTGGGGGAGCCCCCGGCGAGTCAACCTGCCAGCGCCGGCGTGCTGCGGGTTACCAAACACACGGCGGCCATTAACTATCCGTCACGCATAAACGTGGACGGGGAGAGAGAGAGAAAGCGAGCGAGCGGAATAAATAAAAAGGCAAAGACATCAGCGAGGAATAAGAGGCTAGGAAGAGGAGAGAGAGAAGTATAAACATAGTAATGGAGAGGCTCGCCACGGAGAGAGAGGGGGTATTATGGGCAGGATAAATAGTGTGTGTGTGTGTGTGTGTGTGTGTGTGTGTGTGGTGTGTGTGTGTGTGTGTGTGTGTGTGTGTGGTGTGTGTGTGTGTGGGGGCGGGTGGGCAGGGGTGAGGAGGATGAAGCCGAGTGTGTTAGTGTGCCTGCGATCTGTTATGCTAAGATAGACGGGGGTAGATTAGCTAATCACACTGCTGTAAGTGTCAGGTGACCTCGTGCACGGGTCAAGGTCGTACCTCAGACTGGACGAGCTATGCATGGGGCCGGCGGGGCGTGGGGGGGGGGGTGGTGGTTGTTGGGGTTGATAGTTGTCACAGTCCATTTACAGCGGAGAGAAGAGCTCAGGTGTAACAGGAGGGTACGAGGGGGGTTCCGGTGTTGCTCCCGTTGTTTGACTGTGGTGAATGGAACAACCGTCAGCTTCGATGACGACGCAATGAAATCGTTCCGGAGCTCGCTTAACCACCCAGATCAGAGGCGAGGGGAGTCGTTCAATGAGTTAGGTAACAACAAGGTCGGACTTGGTAAATAAACAGTAAAAACAAGATCCTAAAAAGTGTTCAATCCACAAAGAAGCTGTGGAAAATGGATGATTGAATCCCGGTCCGAATTGATGATGGAAAAGGCCGTTACAAACCACGGGTGCAATCTTGACATTCCAGAAGTTTGAGTCAGATGAAGATCCCTCGCCGCTCTCACCTCTTGCACCAATTTAACCTTCATAACCTGGTGTCCGGAACACCGTGATGGAGACGCTGCCAGCGCTCAGAACAAAGACGTGTCAGCATCAGTTTGGATTTTGGAAGTTTGGAAGTCACCGGTACGCCGTCCGCATTCAGCGAGACGTCTACGAGTGTTGACAGGTGCGCTACGGACCGGGCGGCGTGGACCCACCCCTGGCCGTCGCAGGACAGGACAAAGGACACGAGGGTCCGTCCGGCCAGGATAAAAGAGACGCGAGATTTAAAAAAATGCTGACGACGAAGCCTGCGATCGACCACTGACTTTGTTTTTATTCGTTCATTGTTATAATCTTAATACCAGTGTTGACTTGTCCCTCAAACAGATATGTCTCTCAAATTGTACGTATTTAGGCTTTAGAGGAGACATATTGATTATCCAATCCAAGTGGTTTCAAAAACAAGGTTGGAATGGCCCCCACGTGACATCACAAGTGGGAGTGTACACCTAGAACTATGCTGGCTAGACTGTAGTGGGACTGTGGACTGCAGCAACTGATCCATCATCACCATACATCCCCCTCCTCCTCCTCCTCCTCTTCCTCAACCTCAACCTGCCCCGGCTCTGCTGTTTATTACCCAAGAGCCGCCACAGGAAGCTGTACGGTTGCTATACTTCCTGCCTGCCACCTCCACTCTGACAGGTCTGACAGGTCTGGAAGCCACCACCAATGTCAGCACCTTACAGTGAGGGTCTCCTTCTTGACACTGCGGCGGTTTTATTTATTTATTTACCGCGTTCCTGTGTCGACAGAAGCAGAATCCGTCGGACGAGACACAGATACGGGAAGAATAAAATCAGCCTCTGATTTAATTTCATTTTGCAGACGACGCAGGAGGAAGGAAGGAACAGGGGAAGCGAGTGAATTACGCCGGCCTGCGACGAAATCTCGTTAAGGGATTTCACCCGATGCAGATTTAGACAAAACCCGGTTGT